>WOVY01014629.1:0-82500 GCA_013436015.1 Rhipicephalus annulatus | reverse complement strand
CCATTCTGCAGTTCTCCCTGCACCCCCTCATCCTCTATCCATGCCTGCAGTCTTTCCTTTATAATCTGCATCGCCAGCCTGTAGACCACTGATGTCACTGTTATAGGACGGTAGTTTTTTATGTCAGCCTTGACCCCCTTTCCTTTATAGATCATGCTCATCCTGCTAAGTTTCCATCCATCGGGAACTTCACCATCGATTATTATTTTGCTCACTGCCTCTCTCAAGGCCTGCTTAGACTTCGGACCTAATGTCTTTATCAGTATAATTGGAATGCCATCTGGGCCTGTTGATGTACTACTAGGAACCCTTTTCTCAGCCCTTTCCCACTCTCGTTGCGAAAATGGAGCCATTGCACCACTTGATTCTTCCTTGTCTATTGTGTTGCATAAAGTACTTCTTTGTTTAAATTTTTCTGTCACCCTTGTTCTTATATATTCAACAGCATCGTCCCCTTCTAGCCTAGCACGTTGGGCTGTAGTTATAAAACTCTGCTCTAGGCTCATCTCATTTCTTAGGGAGTTTAGATGGTTCCGAAATTTCGCAGCTGCCTTTCTATCTTTTTTATGTACTTCTGCCAGCCACTGAGCTCCCTTTCTTCTAATCTTTTCATTGATCAGAAGGGATGCATCCCTTCTACAGCTTAGAAAGGTTTCCCATTTTCTTTCAACATCATCTGTCGGTTCACACCGCTGCTTAGCATGTCTGTGTTCCCTAGAGACTTCCTGACGTTTTGCTATGGCTCTCTTAACTTCCTCATCCCAACAACTTTTGGGTTTGTGTCTTCTTTTACGGGGTGACTTGTCACGCGTCTTTCCAAGCTCTAGCTCAAAGAGTCTAATTAGATTCGTGTATGTCCACACTGTCTTATTATCCTCCGTGATTACTTTCAGTTTGTTTAGTGGCTATTTCAATTTGCCTTTCTCGATAAATATTTTCCTGTAGTTGCTCATCTTGTCTCCTTCCCACTTTCACTGCTCTTCCAAAACTCAGCTTGATAAGTTTGTGATCCCTACCCAGACTTCTGGAGCCACCTTCTTCTATGTGCATTCCCCTGAGCTTATCATACATCCTATGTGACAGTGCATAATCTATCGTCGACTGCAGCCTTCCTACCTCCCATGTTATTTGCCCTTCACACTTCTCGGTACTGTTTCAAATGATAAAATGAAGCCTTTCGCACATATCCATGATCATTTTGCCTGTCGGGTCGGTTTACCCATCAATATCTTCTATATGCGCATTCATGTCTTCTAGTATAATTATCTCGCCCTCTCTTCCTAACTCCTGAATGTCCTTTGATAAACACTCTACCATTGCCTGGTTTTCCTCTCTGGCCTTTGCTCCCGTCCACAAGTACACGAAACCAAGGAGTGTCATTTGACCTGCCACTTTCCCTTTTAGCCATAAATGTTCCTTGCACTCCTCTTGACCCTTTGCCAGTCTGTACTTTTATGATTGAATGCCCCAATACCACCCCCCTTTCTGCTGCCTTCTGTTCTATTACAATATTCCCACGCGTAGTCCGGATTGTTTGGAGGTTGTTCCATGTCCCTGAGATGTGTTTCTACAAAACCGTATACCATCGGCCTCTCTTCCCTGAGCTGTTCTTCTATCTCTTCCCACTTCAGCCTGTTCCTACCACCCTGCATGTTAATATACCCTATGTCTGAATTGGCTCGGCGCGCGTGGCTACGTCTATTTATGCCCCGGACTCTACCTATCTTGGATATTGGTGCCACTTTGGAATCGTATCTGTCCATACCACCTGTCGAAGAGTCTCTGAATCGCTTGCGCCCTCTGCCGCCCATATTCCCAATTTATCTGAACTTGCCGCCAGGGCCGCAGCGGGGCGCTGTCGTCACTCTGAAAACTTCGGAGGGTATCACAGGAGTGAAAAGGCCAAGTTACTCTCAAAGTGTTCTACTGTCGGAAAACATCAGATTGAGTGAAATTCATTTTCAATTTGTATGAAACGAGAGAGTGAAACAGCAGTCTACTGTTCCGCTTCTTGAAAGAGTAAAATGCCCAAATACTTTTCAGGCATGAGAGAGTAAAACACGATTATACTCCTACCCTTGATTACATTTAGATGCGTCGGCATACCGAGAGTGATTAGAACTACATAATAAACACACATATATAAAGAGAGTAAAATGTACTGCAGTTGTTTCTGAGGCGTAGAGACGACTAACAAAAAAACAGCATTTCCAGCGCACACCAGTGAATTTCAGCGCACCAAAAGGCACTTGGAACTCTTAATATTCACCTTTTTAGCTTCGGATCTGTGTAGTGAAATAAGCAAACACTTTCTCATTGAGTCGGCCACGATATAACCTCAATGCAAACTGCTATGACGTTCTTTTGAAATTATTATTCATGTTTCTCGTTATCACAATCCCACATGGCCGACGGTGCCTTAAGCCTATTGTACAGTACGGCTACAGCGAAGTATTATGGCTTTAATCGTAGAAGGGGATCAAGAATGACTGAAATTATGTCCAAGGGGGTAAAAAAACACTGAAGTGTTTAGTGTACACTTCAGAAGCATGATGTTTCGTACGTTCAAATGACGTTCGTATAGTTTATTGCGCTAATATTGCTTTTTCTACTTTAATTAAAACATGGCGTATAGATGGTCTGATCTCACGAAGCACCAAACAAACACAGCAAACACATTAGATACAACCCGGCAAGTGTTTAGAAGTGCTGAGAAACTCAAATCTATGCGTCTAAACAAGAAAATGCAGACACGCGCCAACATTACTTATGACATCAAAAAAGAAACGCCCTTTAGCTGTCTGTTAGTTTGGTGTAGTTGTAAGCGCGGCGAGCTAGCCATCTGTAGTGAGTCTAGAGGCTGAAGGTGTGAGTCCTACTCGGTCATGGTTTTTTTTTTTACATTTACTTACTTCTATATGTCGGAGTGCTTCGTATTTACCTATCCTTCCAATCCGCGCACGCGGAGATTCGTCAAAAACAATTTAAAAGCCCAATTTTGACACAAGTACAGCTTTTTTTTTCGTGAGTGTACTGTTACTCTCTTCGGTGCGTCCATGCTACTCTGCTTCGAGCAACATTATGTTACTCTGTTGAGGGGGGGGGTGTTTTGACCCGTTCGGGGAAATTACTTTACTCTGCCTCAACAAGAGGTGATTTACTTCGGAAAACAGAGCGAAATATGCGACAAGAAAGTACTCCCCCAAAAAGCGTGCCCAGTGCTCTCATAGTTTTGAAAACGAAGCATTTCATAGCGAACTTCAGCGACTTTGACCGTATCTATCTATCTATCTATCTATCTATCTATCTATCTATCTATCTACTATCTATCTATCTAACTATCTATCTATCTATCTATCTATTTATCTATCTATCTAGCCACCTACAACATTTAGCTCTCCTGGCCATTTCGATAATGGTATCGATACCAAACTTGGTATGGCATAACATGACTGTATGACAAACATATATGACTTGTCGTAGCCTAAAAATCATGACATGTATGTCATGATTTGCATTTCATGCAAATTTGAAATGCGGATTTGCATTTCATGGTCTTGCTGCTCTTGCGATGGTTTTGTTCACATGGCATGCATTTCGCAAAAAATAATATGGTATGCCATAATTGCATGGCGAACACAAAAGACAGACCCTAACTAGAAAATCAAGACATGTGCATGATGTAACAACATGACTAAGTGCCACGCTAATGATGCGCTCGCGGCTGTTTTGCTAGCGTAACATATACCAAATTTGGTAGTGTGGTGCGTGATTGGATGACGAAGTATGTGACTAGTGCAAACATGTAATCATGAGATGCCGTGTCATATAACAACATGACTACATGGTACGCTCATGATGCGCTCGCGGCCGTTTCGCTAGCGTCACATGTACCATACTCGGTATTACCCCACGCAAACGGACGACATAGGTAAATCGCCCGTGTGCTCAGATCTGGGTGCACGTTAAAGAACCCCAGGTGGTCGAAATTTCCGGAGCCCTCCACTACGGCGTCTCTCATAATCATATGGTGGTTTTGGGACGTTAAACCGCACAAATCAATCAATCAATCAATCATCATATTTAAATCACACATCGAAACATATCAACCATGACATACTCGTCATGTAACAACATGACTACATGCCACACTCATGATGCACTCGCGGCCATTTCGCTAGCTTCACATATGCCAAATTTGGCATTACGTGGCGCCAATGGATGACGAAGATATGTGACTATGCAAACATCATAATCATGAGATTAGTGTCATGTGAAAACACAACTGCATGCCAGAGGCAAGGCGCCAATACATTTCGACGTGGCGCGGTGCGCGTGCTCGGCGGCGTTCATTTCATTGCGTCACGCCGGCGCTGCCACGCCAGGTGCCGGTCCTGCCATTTATTGCAAGGCGCCGGTCCTGCCACTTTATTGTGTTTATATATGAATTTAAACGAGGGAGTGTCAGTCAGCGCCATCTGTAGCCATAGCGGTGAGTGTGGAACACCCTTTTACGAGCCTGTGAGGCGTCACGTAGCACGTGATCTTATTACGAGCGGGCAGCTGACCAATAGTCTCTCGTATACAACCTAACAGCACCAAGTCTGCCAGTACGAGACCCTCGTTAATGAATAAGGGAAAGAAGTGTATACCTAAGGGCTCGTTTTTCCGTGTTTTCACACAATAATGATGAAATCTATATATATATATATATATATATATATATATATATATATATATATATATATATATATATATATATATATATATATATATATATATATATATATTGCCACCATTGATAAACGAGCCACTGTGGCTCATACGCGTTTTTGGCCGCGAAGTAGGAGAGAACGTCTTCGTTGCTCTGGTTCAAGTGAACTCCGGGCTGCGGGTCTTGTTTTGTTCGTGACAATATATATATATATATATATATATATATATATATATATATATATATATATATATATATATATATATATATATATATATATACTGGTGGAGGTGCTGGGTACGTGTACTTCGGCTGTGTCGGCCATCGTGGAGACAGCTACATCTCCCAGAGCAAGAATCAGCCGCCGCCTGCGTGGGTTACCCCCTGAATTTGGTCCCTTGGCATCGACACCCAGAAAGATGGCAACTGCGATGACAAGCCAGGCGGTCCAAACCAGCGATGGCCATGATTCGCTTCTCGCCCATGTTCTCCACGTGCCACAGACACCAAAGCCGTTCCATGGAGACATCTTCGAGGATGTTGATGACTGGCTAGACCACTTTGAACGGGTTGCCAGTATCAACGAATGGGACGATGTTCGCAAGCTGCGCCGAGTTTAATTCTACTTGGAGGATTCTGCGAAGACGTGGTACGAGAACCACGAGGGCTCCTTTGCAACATGGCAAGAGTTCAGCCGACAGCTCCGTGACGCCTATCGCAACACCGAAAGGAAGGAGAGGGCCAAACAAGCCATATCCAGCAGAAACCAACGGCCGAACGAACGTGTATCCATGTTTGTCGAGGACATGCTTCGACTCTTCAAGCGCGCGGACCCTGCCATGCTTGAGGAAAAGAAGGTGCGCCATTTAATGCGCGTAGTAAAAGAACAGCTTTTCGCTGGGCTCGTGCGCAATCCACCGACGACAGTCGCCCAGTTCATCAGTGAGGCAGCTACGATGGAACGTACGCTGCAGCAGCGGTCGTCACAATACGAACGCCAGATCCCGGCCACCACATGCTCTATCGGCTCTGACAGCGAGAGACAGACCCTCGCAGACTTCATTCGAAGCATCGTTCGGGACGAATTGCGACAGCTGCAGGCAGTGGGATCCCATCCACCCGTGTCAGCCCTCGCGGATGTAATCAGACAAAAAGTCCGGCAGGCCGTCACACCCCTAGCCCCAATCGCACCGCCGATTCCCGAAGCCCCAGTCCTGACATACGCAGCGGCATTGCGATCCCCTGCGCTACCGGCTACAGATACTGCTATGCGGCTAAGGTACCAGGTTATGGAGCCATTTCACGACACTGCTTCAAGCCCACCTCTCGGCTCAAGGTTTTCGAGCCCACCCACCTATCCGCCGTCCATCTCAAGACAAAGTGGTAGCAAGGCAAGCACGTGGCGTACCTCGGATAACCGTCCGCTCTGCTATCACTGTGGTGAAGCGGGTCACGTATACCGGAACTGTCAATACCGGCAACTAGGTCTCCGCGGCTTCCACCCTGATGCTCGATGCCCGCGCTACGGTGAGCGCCCCCGCGAAATTGAAGCCTATCTCACGGGCCAACGTACTCCTTCGACTATTCGGCACCACCAGTCGAGATCACCATCGCCTCGCCGGTCCACGTCACCCAGTTTGCCCTCATCGTCTTCCGCTCCTTTCAGGAGCCGGTCACCAAGTCCCCGCAGGGGAAACTAGGAACGGCGACTTCTGGGGGTGAAGTCGCGGCCCGGCGAACTGTAAAAGACCCTCCTTCGACGCAACGACCAGACGAGGGTGATTCCGGTTTCGCAGTGTTCTCCGACAGCAAAAAGATTGTTTCTGCCGAAATTGCCGTCTTCGTCGACAATCATGCTGTTAACGCCCTCGTCGATACCGGTGCCGACTATTCCGTAATGAGCGCAACACTGGCATCTGAACTGAGGAAGGTTATGACGCCTTGGCAAAGACCTCAGTTGCGCACGGCAGGTGGCCATCTGGTGACGCCTACTGGTATGTGCACGGCACGCATTCGAATACGTACGTCAACATTTGCGGGCTCTTTCCTCGTATTGCGCGTGTGCTCTCGGCCAGTCATTCTAGGAATGGACTTCCTTCGTGAATACGGCGCCGTCATCGACCTCCGTGAATTACTTGTGTCGTTCGAGGATCCTTTTTGCGCTGCAACTGACAGTATGCAATTCCGGAAAAGAGCGCTCCGTGTTACCGACGATTCTCTGACTCTCCCACCTCGAAGCAGCCTCTTTGTCAAAGTAGAATTGGGACAGGACTTGTCTGACGCGGTAATTGCAGAGGCCAATTTGTCTCTCCTTATTTCAAAACAAATCTGTGTAGCCCGAGGAATCATTCAGCCTAGCAATAGGTATGCTCACCTGCTGGTCACGAACTTCAGCGACGAATATCGCCACCTAACGAGACACACTGCCATTGCATATTGTGAAGAACTTGCCGATGGTCCATCTACGTCAGCTTCATTTTCATCGAATGGCCACCCTGACGAGGCCTTCGTGAGCACTCTCAACGTAAACGAGAGACTACCTTCGGCTCAACGAGAAAGCCTTTTGCGTATACTCGGCTCATTTCAAGACTGCTTTGCCACTACGTCAAGGGTTAAACAGACACCACTTGCTCAACATCGTATCATCACGGAACCTACTGAGAGACCCATTCGACAACATGCCTATAGGGTGTCGCAAAAATAGCAAGATGCTATACGTGACCAAGTCCAGCAGATGCTTCAGGACGACGTCATTCAGCCATCGACCAGTCCCTGGGCTTCGCCAGTTGTGCTAGTAAAGAAGAAGGATGGTACGTTGCGTTTTTGCGTTGATTACCGTAAACTGAACAAGGTCACCAAAAAGGACGTTTATCCTCTACCCCGGATATATGACTCGTTGGACCGTATACGCAACGCTAAATATTTTTGCTCCATGGATTTGCGTAGCGGCTACTGGCAAATCGCAGGGGACGAGCGCGACCGCGAAAAGACGGCGTTTATTACTCCGGACGGTCTGTACGAGTTTAAAGTGTTGCCTTTCGGTCTATGCTCAGCGCCAGCTACTTTTCAAAGAATGATGGATACGGTTCTCACGGGGCTCAAATGGCAATCATGCCTTGTTTACCTTGATGACATCGTGGTCTTTGCAGACACGTTTGAACAACACGTCCAACGCCTTTATGCAGTTCTTCAGGCAATTAGAACAGCGGGGTTGTCTCTCAAACCCGACAAATGTCATTTTGGATATGAAGAACTGAAGTTCCTTGGTCACGTTGTGAGCCATGCTGGCATCCGCCCAGATCCCGAGAAAACCCGCGCCGTTGCCACCTTTCCCGTGCCCACAAATAAGCGCGACCTACGCCGTTTTCTGGGGCTCTGTGCGTATTACAGGCGCTTTGTCAAAAACTTCTCGAAGATTGCTGAACCCCTCAACAAGCTTACAAAAGACGGTGTCTCGTTTGTTTGGGGTCCCGATCAGTGCCATGCGTTCGACACCCTCCGAAACCTCCTCCAGGCTCCGCCTGTACTAGGTCATTTTGACGAAAGCGCTGACACGGAATTACACACTGACGCCAGCAACGTTGGACTAGGAGCGGTATTAGTTCAGTGGCAAAATGGCATAGAGCGCGTGATCGCTTATGCGAGCAGAACGTTATCCCCAGCGGAAAAAAACTATTCTGCAACCGAAAAGGAATACCTCGCTGTTGTCTGGGCCATAACAAAGTAACGAGCCACTGTGGCTCATACGCGTTTTTGGCCGCGAAGAAGGAGAGAACATCTTCGTTGGTCTGGTTCAAGTGAACTCCTGGCTGCGGGTCTTGTTTTGTTCGTGACAATATATATATATATATATATATATATATATATAGTTATAAACTTCGAGAATAGTGCAGTATAGGAAACAAAACAATAAAATATTTATTTATTCCTAACAGTTTCGGCTGGTGGACCAGCCTTCTTCGGAGGCTGGTCCACCAGCCAAAACTGTTAGGAATAAATAAATATTTTATTGTTTCGTTTCCTATACTGCACTATTCTCGAAGTTTATAACTTTTATTATGGTAGCCGGAAGAAACTCTGATCCTATATTTTATCTATATATATATATATATCATTTATTTGTTTTTCACCTTCACATACGTAAACTCACTTTTCCAGTATGTATTTCGCTTACATGTTCATAAGTTGAACTGCATTTCTTATTATATTCAATATGTGCCTATGTATGTGTAGATATATATGTATATACATTTTTCTAATATATTATCTGTACCGCGCCCCTTGCAGAATGCCCCTCGAGGACTCTGTAAGGTGCTGTAAATAAAAAATAATATATATATATATATATATATATATATATATATATATATATTATAACAAACAATTTTATATACACCTCGCACTTTGCTATGTATTTGCATACATTGCATACATAGTGGTTATACGACGCGCTTTCTTAGATATCACGAAGTTAAACCAGACTTTCAGAGGCCGAGTAATGGGGCCCTTAGCCCCATTTCCGCGTCCAATATGCGACGCTTCATTTGCAATCAGGCCTTTCTCTGATTATGCTTTGGTGGTTAGCATCTACAAACACCACAGTAGTTTAATAAATTTAATATGAATGTTAGTCGTCCGGATGAAGATGTACCAAGCGTAAAAGAGGATACATCCACGTTGAACGGGGCTATAGCTGTCAAACACTGAAACATACATTCGGAAACCATGCTTTTTCAATGTACAGTAAATATTACTTACCCCTGTAAAGCCGCGTTTTACTTTCGTGTTATATGCTGATCCCTGTGACGTAGGTATCAACAATGATTTTTAAAGAAAGAATGCTGTTATATTTTTTATGAATAATACAATTTGTAGCATAAATTCAGGCGTGCATGTATTTTCTTTGCCTTACTAATAGCCTGAACACTGTACCTAGAGCGTTCAATATTTAGTAATATTGCTATTGGTATAATACTATTAATAACTTATTGTCAACTTGTCAACCCTTTTTTTTGAAAATGTATAATTTGTGGGGTTAGGGCCGTAGTGCATCTGTTACATTCATTGCATTTGTATCAACATTTTTTAACGGGCCACCAGGCACCTGAATAAATACACCAATACAAACTGTGTAAACAAAAATGTCCTTTGAAAGAACGAAATGTGAGCAATCATAACGTTAAGCTATCTTCCGTTGCTTCCTTACGAAATAGTAATTAACTGTGTATCGAATTGAATAGAGTTCATGCGCAACAAGGTTGTGAGTAAACCAGGCGAAAAGGCGGAACTGAGCAGCTTGCGGGGAAGATTGAGGGAATATTGGTGTAAACAGTCTTTGCCTTGCACACAGCATAACCTCATTACGCGAGGCAACAAATGACGTAAAAATAACCCATAGTGTAATAACCACTTAATGATGATTGATATATGGGGTGTAACGTCCCAATACAACCATATGATTATCAGAGATGCTGTAGTGGAGGGCTCCGGAAATTTAGACCGCCTGGGGTTCTTTAACCTGCACCCAAATCTGAGCACATGGACCTACAACATTTCCGCCTCCATCGGAAATGCAGCCGCCGCAGCCGGGATTCGAACCCGCGACCTGCAGGTCAGCAGCCGAGTGCTTTAGCCACTAGACCACTGCATAAGGGCACGTTATGACCACTTATGTAATAACCACTTATGCATGATCACGTGAAAATGGAGAATAAACTATTTTCAATACGGCATATTGTTTGCCATTAGTTCGTCGGCATATAAAATTTTCTGTGCGCCACGAAAGCGCCTGCTTGTTATATGACGACTCAAAGCCAGAGAGCATCTCTTTCAACTTGTAATTCAAGCAGTCTAGCTGCCAATCACATAAACTGTCGCAATATATAGCAGCTGGCTATATGAATTTTGAGTTTGATAAAATATTTCTACGTGCAGCATAACTGTAATTAGTAGTTTGTGCACGGAAGTATCTCTGTGAGCTCATACTTTCTGAAGGAAAGAGAAATACAAAGAAATAAGTAGTGCTGTACGTGTGTGCTTATATGCTGTCCGAGATATATTTTGAGATGTAAAGTACAATTCAAGTTGAGTGAAAACCAACTAGCCCGATTCCCATCTAAGCCTCCATAGTGCTGAAAAACATGGTATTCAACCTTCTCCCTGGTCCGGTGGATCAAGCTTTGGGGCAAGCTTAAAAGCTGAGCTTCCTACTGAACTCGAGTACACTGCTGTATTCGTAACCACTTGTAAAGCTGTTGCTATGGCGCCAAGTTACCATAAGCAAGGCTGATCAGGTTTATCATAGACTAAAGCTGAAAGAATGTTTCGCCTTTCAGTACGGAAAAGCCTAAACATCGAAAAACGATTCATCACACTCATCGGCTCACAACAGCTTCGACAGGGCAGCGGTGATAGTACGTCCTTTTGGAAGAAAATTATATTCTGGCAGCAGCAAATGGTTTGACCGGTTCATAAACAGTTTGCTCGTTCCCATCGGTATCTGCATCAACAAGCCACAGCAGAATAAAAGCATGAAAAAGTGGTTTACTAATATAGGGCTCCTGTTCAACGCTTGCCTGTTCTGCAATACTTCAGACATACTTCCGGAGCCCCTGTGGAAAAGAGAGAGACAGGGGGAGGGGTCAATAACCGCCCGGCGAGTGGCTTGAAGACGCCCCTGCAATGTAGCCCCAGTCACCCCTGAGGAAGGAATGAAGTCGGTTCCGAAACGTCGTCTTTACGCCGTGTTCATGTACCTTTTCGTTGGAGTTTCCCAGTTTACATATCCAACCAGACAGAAATTGGTCGAATGCTTACTTTCAAATAGAAAGTATGCTCGAAGTGGCTGATGTCATATCAGCTTATTGTGTTGCTAATACGCATGTTCCAGTTGACGTCGTTGCGCAAGTGCAAACTGGTTACGTAAACATCTGCAACTCTTCAACATATGTCTGTGCATGAAACATTTTATATTTAGCGTTATTTTAAGGCGTGTCGCTCAGAAAAAAATTGCAAGATGGTTATTATCCCTCCGCATGCTTTGCATAACGTCGATTCCCAGGTACGTGGGTTCTACCGATATTTTTTTTTCAATACCACCCTCAATGTAGCTAGCGCATCCTGCGTGGCTTCTGTCTAACCTTGCGTTCAAAAGCTTATTTGTCCTACATATTGGCACCAAGGCTACAGGGAAGAGACTTCCTTAATATCGCCTTCAGCACGTGTGGGAATCAGCTTTGTACTTGGACTTGAAATTGAATGGTTACTGCCATGTATGTGGTCAAGAATGTTAGAAACGTCTATTGGTATACTTCTTTTTCACACACCATATGATTGCCAACGTTTCACCTTCCGACCGGAAATGTTTTTCTTTCATAATCCCCGATTCTCCACAAACTGCAGTGAAGCTCCTGAAATTGCCGTGCGCACGAGTTTCTATAGAGCATGCCCACGCTTACATTTAAAAAAGACATAGGCGTCACAAGATTCCAAAATCTCAGAATGCTCAGAACATAGTCGACCTCTATACGTAATCTTCATCAATTACGGGAAGGCATTTGATTCAGTAGAAATATCAGTAACCACGCAGACACTGTGGAATCGGGGCGTTTTCGAAGCATATATAAACATCCTGGAAGAAATCTACAGGGGATCAATTGCTACCATAGTGCTTCATAAAGAAAGCAACAGAATATTAACCAAGAAGGGTGTAAGGCAGGGGGATACAATCTCCTCAATGCTATTTACCGCGAGCTTACAGGAGGTTTTCAGAGGCCTAGAATGGGAACAGTTAGGCATAAGAGTTAATAGAGAACACTTAGTAACCTGCGCTTCACCGATGACATTGCATTACTGAGTAACTGAGGGGACGAATTGCAACTCATGATTACGGAGTTACACAAGGAGTGCAGAAAAGTAGTTCCTAAAATAATCTGCTGAAAACAAAAGTAATGTACAACAACCTCAGAAGAGAACAGCGATTCGAGATAGGTAATATTGCACTTGAAGTTGTAAAATACTATGGCTATTTAGGGCAGGTAATAACCGCGGAGCCGAACCACGGGACTGAAAAAAACTAGAAGAATATGAATGAGATGGAGCAGATTTGGCAAGCACTCTCACATCATTACAGGTAGATTGCCACTATCCCTCAAGAGGAAGGTACATAACAGCTTCACCTTGCCAGTACATAGCTACGGAGCAGAAACCGGAAGACTTACATAGAGGGTTCAGTTGAAATTGAGGACGAGAAAGCGATGGAAAGGAAATTAGTATGTGTAACCTTAAGAGACAACAAGAGAGCAGAGTGAATTATGGAATAAACCGGGATTAAGGATATTATAGTTGAAATTCAGAAGAGGAAATGGACATGGGCCGAGCATGTAGCACGTAAACAGGATAACCACTGGTCATTAAGGGTAACTAACTGGATTCCTAGAGAAGGCAAGCTGGTTAGGGAGAGACAGAGGGTTAGGTGGGCAGATGAGATTAAGAAGTTTGCGGGTATACATAAATTGGTGGCAGCAGCAAGCACAGGACCGAGTTGACTAGCGGAACATGGGAGAGGCTTTTGTCCTGCAGAGGACCTAGTGAGGCTGTCGATGATGATGATGATGATGATTGTGATGGTTATGATGATGATGATGCCACAAGAAGAAACCAAGCGGGGCAGTTGCTTGCAAATCCCGCAAAGCTTGATCCACCGGCTACCTACAGCATCATAATCCTAAACCTATATAGGCTCATGTCTATGTACAGTGCTAAGATTACTTTGAATCTACTCTTAAATCACGCTGGGTATGAACATACTGGTTTGCTTGCAGTTTATTACCTTCAGCCCTGCGTGGAACGTAATGTAATTGTTAAGTTCATACTACCATAATTGTGGCGTAGTGCAACTACGCTTTAGAAGGAACACTATGCGACAACTTCTAGGTTAAAGCAACATCGGAGATTATCTGTAGTACCACTACGCGATGCACTGTGTCAACAAACCATATTTTCATGTTCTATAGATGTTTACGCAGCTGGTTACTGAAGACAGTGACCGACCTAACGTTACCAAGTGTGGTAGCACTACATGAAGCACTAGGCGTGGTTTTATTTTACTCATCAGATTACTTCTGGTTCTTTGTTGACGCCTGGTTCACTGAAGCACACGCTACAATTTTCGCTTTACAGTCTGTGACGCCACACACAGTCTTCCTCGCATCGGTGTGTTAAAGCGTAGGAGCGTCCGTGAACCTTCCTATGTTCGTATATTTCAAATTATCTCAATGTATTCACAAAACTATGGAGAATATCTTCTCGCAACATGCCAAGTAGGATCAATGTTATTTGGTGTTAGTAACATGGTGTACCGTTCTCTAAGTTCCTTTGAAAAATCTTTAGTTTCTTGTTTTTTTTTGTAATAATTAATCCCCTCCTGAACTGCAAATTGGAGTCTGGAGACGGCAATTGTCTTGTGTTAGTAGCTACGTCTCGCACAATTCTTCAACTGTGTTGTGAAGCCGAAGCACCAGTAGTTTGTCGTTTGAACTAATACGCGGTAACCTTAGGGCTATCTTATAGGCCATTTTTTTGTCTAGCTCTTCTTCATCTTCCGTGTTCACATCCTGCAGAAGGGTTTCGTAGCTGTCTGTCAGATTTTCGTAGTTGTCTGCCTCGTTGCACATAACGCCGTCAAATGGGGCTACTTGTCCAGGCCTTGCAAGCTCATGTTTGCATTGATCGGCTGAAACACTTACGCTGTTTGGTAAATATTTGGCGAATCGTGTGGCCCACAACGCAGCACCCCTTCCCAGGAAGCGCTGATCGCACCCACACAATTCATATCAGACAATGAGACGCTGCTGTGGCAGATCACTTCCGTCACTGTACAATGTACCAGAAGACTGTACTTCCGCCTTGCAAAAATCCCTTCAAATACACAATGTTGCCATCAATTCTGGCAAACACGGTGAGCGTTTGCGGGCAAGCTATAAAAATCATTTCGAAATTTGCGAAACTCTCAAGCCTGCAATTTGGCAAGAGTGGCGCGAACGTGCAAATGAACGTACCCAGTGAAATTCATAGAAATTCATTAACCTCCAAAAAGCACCGTAGCTCGTTTTAAAGCAAATGGACTGCTCATAAGTAGTCCTTCACTCAGCGGGATTGCGAGGGGGCACTAGGAGCATATGACCTTGGCTATAGTATAGTGCCGGACGATAATAAATTGGTCGGGAGTTGCGTGACACACTCAGTTCTCACCAACAAAAGCTCATTGCAGAAAATGGCATGCACTAGAGGTACCGTTTGAGGGCTTGAATCATAGGCATAAGAGCACGTGAAACAGGAGACATAACTTTAGGTTTTTCTCGAATTATGTTCGTTATGTGCTCTACAGTTAACGGTTCCTGTGGGTCAGGTACTTCTTCACACGACCATGTTGCTGCTGTGTGAGGAAGTTGAGCGAACCTATGGGCAGTGCGTCGCCTTTTGGCGGCCTCAAAACGCTGGCACTCTCTGTAGATGGCATAGACTTGACCACAGTCCTTGAAGACTGGAGATTGAATGCATCATCAGCTATGCCCTTTTAATATGTGCGCTACGTTCTCAGTCTCCTTCATGCTGTCTTCTGCCATGCGGCAAAGATAGCAAGTCTTCTATGTAAGACAGGTACGACTCCAGCGATGTTTCAGCACGAGATGCCTGCTCCTTCTTGGCCGCTATCTTAATGTAAATTGATTCGCCGAACAGTGAGCGCATTTTTTTTGCAAGCTTCCCAGCTGCCAATTTCAGCTTCGTGTTTCTGAAACCACACCTTATATGTTTTTATTTTCAGGCAAAAAAAATGTTCGCCAACGAAGTGGGCCTCTCAGTCAAAAGTATGACTTGTTCGCTCGTACACTGACTTTTTCGCTCGTACATTGGCAACTATATCTTGATGTCGACTTTGTCAGTACCGCAGAACAAATCTGTCTTTGAGCTGAGGAAAAACAACTGTTGCCGTTGCAGTTGCCGCTAAGGTAGCCTAACCCTATTCTGCCATCACAGGAAAAATCAAGCATCAGCAACTGCGGCGCTTCGTTATTCCGTCTCGGCAGCCAGCACTACAACCGAAAGGTCATGGTGGGAGAATAACAAAAGGGAAGTAAGTAATAAATATGAACAAAATGTACACAGAGTCCTTCAGCCAACATGTCAGAGCAGCAGCAACAACGCAAGTGCTATTTTAGTTGTCGTCTTCATTGCCTTGATGGAACATTTCTTATCGTTCATCATGGCGTGTGACAATATAAAAAATAAAGCGTGCGATAAATTTGTCACACCTATTATACTTGACGAATTGAAAAAAATTATAGGGGCCGATTCTCGAGACATGAAGTTCTTTTATAATAGCCATCGGATGCTTACTCCGATAAACAAGACCCCTTTATGCAGGACCCTTTTATTGGGGTCACTGGAAGCCCATTGAAATAATGAACGATAGGAAAGAAGCATACACACATGAACTGCGTAGCAACTGTCTGAATGAGGCGAATGGCAATTCAGTTTCTATCGTGTTCATTCTATTTATTCCCTGGATCTCTGTAGGTATAGAAAGAAGCCACGATTCAGCATGCATACATTAAGGCTCCTACCTTCTCCTATCCGGAATTTGAGTGGTCTGCAAAACACAGCAAGGTGGCGGTGCGGCAAGCGACGATCTTCCTGAAAGCGATGGTGTCTGCGATACTCTTTGAGCACACAAATGCAATATGTGTTTTGCAAAGCAATTCTAGTACCTAAATGGTAAGTTAGATTTTTGAACGATTGTGGTTTTCTCTACACATTTCACATTTCTCGTGAACGGGGTGAGCTGCGAGAAAGAAGAGCTTCTTTTGTGCTTTGGCTAATGCTGCGACAGTCACAACAAAATAACAGAGAGTACACCATGCTTGATATCACTGGTGCAGCTTCCGCAAATGCCACAACTTCGTGCATCACTGTATGGGTGCTTGAATTTTGGTCATTGTCACTGGCACTCCACAAAGTATATCAGACAGGCACGGCCAGGTAGCCTCGGCGGGCCCTAGCCTTGCAGCACACAGTCGTGGCCAGGGTTAATGTCACCAACTGGAAAGATAATCACAGCAGAGTGAGATATTTGGCTGGTATATCCTGTCAGATTAAAGTAATGCGCTCCAGTTACTTAGACAAAGGAGTTAGAAAGGACACGCTACGAAGTCAACACGACAAGCACATTAAGTTACGCTTCGTAACATGTGTCCTCTCCAAGTTATGTCTCGAAAAATGGTAGCAAGGGGTACAGGAAGCTTGAGATACAAAATCCACGAACAGGTCTTGTGTTGAGTCAGCGTTTTGACAAGCAGACTTATCTTCTTCAAGGCCAGCACAGAACTGACTTCTTAGAGTGGGCATGTCTACGCTTCATACCCTCTCTGCCATTTTAACATAGGAGATGGGGGCAAAATTGAATACGCAGGTGTGAGAGACAAATATAAGGCAGACACAGAAAACGTCAGCCATGACTCTTTGCGACTGCTGAGCATCTGGACGCGAGATACAGAGCAATGCCAGGATCAACATATATAGTTTCAAGAGAAATACTGGCTACAAGTAAAAAGAGTTGAAAGCCAAAGAACTTACCTGATGCAGAGCACTATGTCTTGAAACATTCAAACAGATAGGACGTTTTCCTAAAAGCAGCTGACAAGGGGGTAGGACCTGCTTTCGTAATCTGCCTTATAGCGAAATGTAAAAGCAAACCTACCACAAAACTCATAAATAACACTCACTATCAAAAGCTAGCCTAGTACCCAACAAACATTTATAGTAATAGCATAAAACACATTATAACAAATTCTATAGCGAGGAAATTAATCACACGGTCTGAGCACAGGTTCCTAATGCCCAAAACGAGCAAGCAGGTCGATGTTACCTCTTTCGAAAGATCCATAAGGTTTGCATAGAAGAACTACTCACTTACCGTGGAAATCCCAGGCAGACCTATAGTCTTCAACAACAATGCACCTACTGAATAGTCCCCATCAACATTTCTAAATCATCATCTATCTGACGTACCATCTACCCTACCACCTATTGTTAAGAATACTCCCCATTTCCTCCCAATATTATATAACACTATTGAAACACAAACACTTTCGGGTCAGGTCATTCTGGTAACATTAAACGTACGATCTTTGTATACGAATATACCTTTAACTGAACGAACTGAAGCGTTGTGAAAGTCCATCGTATAAAGCCAGCAGGCTCGTAATGCTGAAGTTCACCTCTCGTTACTTGAACTAGCCCTGATACCTAATTATTTAGATTTGATTCGTCCTACTACTTACAATGTTTGGCATTCGTATAGGAACCCCCTTTTGTGCAATATAGGCCAGTATTTTATGAGTGAAGCTTCTTTAAGCATTGGTCATGCGTCCCCGACGTGTGTAGTAATAGTAGTAGTAGTAGTATTAGTAGTAGTAGTAGTAGTAGTAGTAGTAGTAGTAGCAGTAGTAGTAGTAGTAGTAGTAGTAGTAGTAGATTTTGTTGTTGTTGTTGTTGTTTTTGTTGTTGTTGTTGTTGTTGTTGTTGTTGTTGTTGTTGTTGTTGTTGTTGTTGTTGTTGTTGTTGTTGTTGTTGTTGTTGTTGTTGTTGTTGTTGTTGTTGTTGTTGTTGTTGTTGTTGTTGTTGTTGTTGTTGTTGTACGTAAACACCTCCTGGTTAGTCTTTGGAACGTCCACTGAATTGTGGTACTTTTATATGATGAATATATGATAAAAAGATGCAGGATGGCACTATTTTGAGTGTTCATTAGATGGACAGACGGACACACGTACAGACAGCTGGAAGGATGGACGGACGGACGGACAAACATACAGGCGATGGACGGACAGATAGACATACAGACAAACTGAAGGACGGACAGACGGATTGACGGACGGATGGACGAAAGCACGATCGGACAGATAGACGCACGCATAAATGGACGGACAGAAGCTCACAGACGCCTGAATGGACGCATGGATGGACCGACGCACAGATGGATGGATGGACAGATAGACACACGGACAAATGGACAAAAGTACGGACCCCCGGATAGATGTACGAAGGACGGAAGCAAGAATGAACCGAAGGACGGACGGACTGACAGACGCTTCGCCCTACTCATCATTATTCACTCCGTGGATATGCTGTGCTTTTTTTATGGCACACTTACCCCCGTATTCTATAACGTCCTTTCACTCAACGCTTTACCTTTATTGATAAAGCCGATTAGAGCGCATCTGTAGGCACGGTAAGTCACTGCATATTGTGTCAACCAAGCAATGCTTGTAAGCCATGCACACGCATGCACCACCGTCAACGAAACTAATTGATTGATATGTGGGGTTCAACGTCCCAGAACCACTATATGATTATGAGAAACGCCGTAGTGGAGGGCTCCGGAAATTTAGACCACCTGGGGTTCTTTAACGTGCACCCAAATCTGAGCACACGGGCCTACAACATTTCCGCCTCCATCGGAAATGTCAACGAAACTAATCTTAGATAATGACCACACGTGGTTATCATGCTGCATACTATATATACGCATTTCGTGTTTGAATAAACGGCCTTTTGTTACTGGCTTCCTCTCGTCACAGATCTGATACACATATCAGCGATAACCTGCTGCGATTCTGGAGCAGCGCAGCGTCATTTTCAGCCAAGCGGTAGCGCAGTGCTGAACTCTGTCAAGTGAAGGGTGAAAGTCAAGTCGAGGAGCGTTTGCGAATACGAGGGTTAGAATAAAACTGTTGAAATCATCTTCAGTAAAAACCTCTACGTATCTCCGATACAAAGACAACATATTTATTATATGAGAACATAGCATAGGCACACAAAACGCATTCCCTCATCCTTGTAACAAGTTTCACTATAGTGCTAAATTGACCATGCACCATTCTCCCAATGACATTAACTTCCTTGGCACTACAGTATATACTGAACAAGAAAATAAAGACGGCACTTTACAGAAAATGGACAGACCACCAACAATACTTGGATTACACAAGTCACCGTTCACGACAATGCAAACAAGGGATCTTCATCGGACAAGCGAGGCGTATAAGGTTTTGTAGTGACCACCACTTAAAGCGGCGCTGAAAAACTTTTTCAAGTAACCATGGAATGAATTCAGTGGAAGAGCTTATTTTGTCACGAATTGAACGCCGCTAAAACCATATAGTTTGAGTGCAGTTACAAAGATTTGTCTCATGCTGCAATTGCATTCTCTCTTATTTCGTCCCGATGAAAGCGCTAGAAGCTAAGCAGAGAAAGGAAGGCAGAAGAAAGAAAAACGTAACGCGCGCCTCGTGACCTTGAGCACTGCCCCGCCGTGGTGGTCCAGTGGCTGAAAATACTCGGCTGCTGACCTGCAGGGTGCGGGATCAAATCCCGGCTGTGGCGGCTGCATTTCCGATGGAGGCGGAAATATTGTAGACCCATGTGCATAGATTTGGGTGCACGTTAAAGGACCCCAGATGGTCCAAATTTTCAGAGCCTTCCACTACGGCCTCTCTCATAATCATATGGTAGTTTGTGACATAAAGCCTCACAAATTAATCATCGACCTTGAGCACTTTTTTTTCTTCGGATGTGCGGCTTTTCAGTGTGATCGCGTGCGCAAGTGTGAGCAAGTCGTGGCTTCCTGCGGTGGTCTCTGTAACGACCGAGCGTGCCACGTTCAAAAAAGCGAATGGCTAATAAATGGGCTTTTTACGGGTGATTTTTGGGCATCTTCCGTGATATGTCGAGAAATGAGATAGCAATTTTTAGCCGACTTTGACAATTTGTTGTGACTTCTAGGACGCCTGCTGTGCTATATTTTTCGGCTCGCGTGTTGGAGCCTATACTACCGATCGGCAGCGTTTTCTTCCCATGCTCAAAAAGTGTTGCAGGGCCCTTTCAGGTAACCAAAAGGAAACATTAGACGTTTATAGTTTAATGTTAGCGTGACTTTGGGGGTTACGGGAATGACGTTACTGTGCAGCAAACGTTCGTTGTGGACAGCGTCTTATAGTTTAGCGGGATAGCGTTTACGTGGTTAACGTTCCACAGCCGAAATGGTTGTGCTGCCTATCGAATGGTTGACAAGTTAAAATGGCCCTGAAACACTTTTTCAGGTAACAATAGAATGAACTCTCTGGAAGTGCTTACTAGTACACGAAATAAACGGCGCAAAAACTTCAAAAATCTGTCCAGTGCGAGTGGAGTTACTAAGATTCGTCGCATGCTGCAAATGCATTGCCTCTTCTCTCGTCCCGACGAAAGTGCTGGAAGCGAAGCAGGGAGGGATGGCATGCGCAAAGACAAACGTCACGCGCACCTCATGACCTTGAGCATTTTTTTGTTTTTTTCTTCGAATGGGTGGCTTTTGTAGTGTGATCGTGCGTGCACGCGTGGACAAGTCGCGGCCTCTCGCGACAATCTCTTTAACATCTGAGTGCGCCGTGTTCAAATCAGCCAATGACTGATAGTCGGGCTTACTACAAGTGATTTTTTGCCTTATACCATGAGAGCAGAGAGCAATTTTTCGCTGAGTTTGATAATTTAGTGTGAATTGCAGGCCACGTGCGGTGCTCTAATATTCAGCTCGCGTGTTGTCGGGAATCTCTACTACCGATCGGCAGCGCTTTCTGACCATGCTCAAAAAGTGTTGTTGCAGGGCCCCTTTAAAGAACAGTGAAATGGAAACGAAAACGAGAACGAGTGCCTGTGTCACAGTGCGAAGCACTCTTACAAGTTTATTTTAGTAATATTAACCCTAAATAAACATTAACCACGCACTAAACGCAAAAACATTTATGTTGCCGATTCGTTTACATCGATCCTCTAGTTATTTCTAAAGACGTTCTAAATGAGAAGCTATTTGAAATAATATGCTAGCTTATCTGTTATACTCGGTCATCGAAGCTAACTGAAGGCAAGGGAAGCCATTTCGATTGATATTGATATGTAGGGTTTAGCGTCCTAAAACCACCATATGATTATGACACACGCCGTAGTGTAGGGCTCCGGAAATTCCGACCACTTGGGGTTCTTTAACATGCACCTAAATCTGAGCACACGGGCCTACAACATTTCCGCTTAGGGAAGCCATTTTAAATAGTTGATTGCTGCGATCGAAGTGAACCTTTGAACAGCTACGCTAAAATCACTTGGAACCAGGCGTTCGGAAGTGCCGCCATGTTTACGTACACCACTCTAACACGGTAACGTTAAATGTGAAAAAAAGCCCACGTATGGTGAGCGGTACAGGTAATGTATGCATCTGCGCATGCGCACTTCGATCACGCTAACACGGTGAGCCCGCTAACACAGTATGTCTGGTACACTATAACCGTCTATCAGTTGAAAGAAGTTACCCACGAGACACCCTAAACAAGGTCTACTACGCAACATGTAAACTTTATAGGCAAACAACACTAGCTAAAAAAAACCATAGCACAACCCAACCAGTCACCAGCATATATAACTAAATACTCAAATGTGCTCCTGGCCATTATTAATATGCTGCGTAAGTATTATCCAATATTGTCGAGCAACGAGTGCCTTAGAAAAGCAATTCCCGAAGTACCGAAGTTCGTGTATCGCCGCAATAGTAACACTAAGGACGTGTTAGTGCATGCAAGAGTAACATCTCATTCTACTTTTCAAGTAACACCTTGCTCCCGTCCACGAAACAAGATTTGAAACACCTTCAAGATGACCTGACAGTTAAAAGCAACGAGAGTAATTATGCCATCATATAAAATTTAGTTATACCTGCACTAGTGCAAACGTTGTCCACATTATTGAATCTTCATATTGTCATAAAGAGTACACCGGCAAAGCGGCGCAGCCTGATAATGTTATATTAAAATGTCATCGCTGGGACACGGCAACGAAATTGCCGAAAGCAGTGGCGCAGTATTCTAACGCAGCAGGACACAACTTCGAGAATCTCAAGCTCCACACATTGAAGTCGTACTTCCGGTCCGCAAGATTAAAAAAAAATTGGCAGCATATCCGCGAAGTGAATGATAGAGAGAGGGGCGAAGCATTCACCCGTCCATTCGTTCTTGCTTCCGTCCGTTCATGCGTCAGTCTGTGTGACCGTCCATGCGTCCATCTGCCCGTCCGTGCTTGTGTCTGTTCATGCGTCCGTCCCTGCGTTCGTTCATGCGTCCATCCATGCATCTGCCTGTGTGTCCGTTCGTTCATCTATTCAACACTCCAAGTACCACCATATCGCATCTCTTTCATCATATATTCTTCATATAGAAGCACCGTCATCCAGCGGACATTCCAAGGACTAAACGAGAGGTGGCAAACGCACACTTTCTTACGGCTTGCGCTTCGGGTCTACTTCCCACCGTTAACCACCCCGAGTTCATTCATGATATATACTAGTTCATTGTATTCATTGCACTGTGGCTCAACGCTAGCTAAACCTTTCTAAAACTAACGAGGTTACACCAAGCGAGTATAACGTAGCAACCCTTTCTTGTCAGATAGTCCTCAATGTATATGCCAATGGCTGCTAATGGGGATTGCAGCGTGTGCGTTAACTAAAAGTCGAATGCTCCTGTCCCTCATTCCTCATTATCAGCCATTGGCATGTACATTGAGCACTATTTTCGTTGCTCAATAACGCACAGAAGAAATCTCTCACCGGCACCACCTTGGAGGTCAAAATGTTAAAGATGTTACAAACTACAACGGCTACGAGGGACGAACGGGTGCCGCTATAAGAAGCTTCACACCTAAAAATATACAGAGTTGTACCTTATTCACAAGTTCAATACACTCCAGCCAGTAGGTGTAAGCGTTTCTAAAGGAGCTCTTGAATCCACTCGGTAACATGCAGAAAGAAAATCACTGTGAGTTAAGCCCTCTCTCTAAGAATTTCAAACCTGCCATTGCGAACTTCTGACAACCGTGATTCAGCAATATGTCTACATCCTCACTTCTGCACCACTTTATTTTTCTTCTTTATATCCTTATAGTCGTTCAATACTTGTTACTTTTTCACTCACACAATTCATCACGGCACCCCCTTCTCCTCTCTCTCTCTCACAACCCTATTCGATGGCGCCCTTCCATTCCTTTGTCAGAATGGAGGAGAGGGCACAAAACGCTAAAGAAATCAGTTCTGTTCCAGCCTTGAGGAAGACAAGTCCGCCTGTCCAAACGTCGGCTTGACGCAACCTCTGTTTGCGGATTTTGCAGTGCTATGCCTCAGTAACTGTAGCACAGAATTTTAACCGCATAATTACAGCGCCTAAGTGTGATTGTGTACAAATATATTCGTGACGATTTTTCACCTTCAAGGTAAATACTGTACAGATGACGAATCATCATCACTCACTCCTTAATGAATAATCAGCGCAAAAACCAGAGTTGGTAGCAAAAGCCAGTAACACCACAGCCACCGTTTCCCTGTTGGCAGTTTTATTCTCTAATTTACGAATATATAGGCAGAAACACACTTGCACACGGCATAAGAAGGGAATATCAGCTGCTGAACGGAAATCTGTCTATCATACAAACCGACTGACATTAGGAAACAAATATCGCTTTTTTTCTTCCTTAAGGAAAAGCCCCTGCTACTTTGCGGGTAAGGTGACTTTAGTGTCCTAATTCAATCTAAGATCTCGCGACTAGTACAGCTACGTGATCAGCTGCATTTCACTCGGTTACAAATCAAAAGCAGTGTGGTTCATCACCGTGAAAACACCCCCCTCCAACCAATGGCGTAGACATGCCATCGTGACGTCGTGGCCAACCACCTACACGCTGCACTCATGAGGGAAATCAAAAAGCGTGTTTTTCCATGCTTGTGGAATTCATGAAATGGCTGTCTCCACTGTTCGCGACAATTCGTTGGCGTCGTAAGATAGTGCTCTCGCAAGTTGACTTTCGCACCATTCAGTCATATCATAATTGGCGTTCCTTAGAAGTCTTGTTTGTTGTGGGCACTCTTCTGTCACGACAATGGCCGTGTTGTTTATTCAGCTGTCTAGACGCCCGGCGCTGCGTTGTGACAGCTACCGATGCACGTGGTGGAATATTAGAGCCGCTCATCAGCGCATAAATAACATACATGTGTGATACGAAGCGGGCCTCATCATCCTCTACCGGTATTTTGCCTTTAGCGCAAAGTGTTGCGCAGTCTGTCAGTTTGTTCCTTCTCTTCGTATGTGTTATACGTTGATTTTTCTTTTTTGCCCTCCTCTTGTCACACCAGGGACTGCGACAGATTTCGATAACTACTTTCTTATTTCTCATTGATTACAATATCCACGAGAGGGTGCGCTTGTACTTGTTCCCATAACTACGTCTTTTTTGTCGTGTTGCACCCTTTTTTTATATATTTTAACTATGCATCAACTAGCCAAACAGCAAGTTTTATTAGCTTATTTTTTAGGCTAGTAATTTGCTGACATTACGATTGTGCTTACCACATGGTGTTAACATGTGGTTTCCGCTTAATGCTCCCGCAATACTGGCGTTTCAGATTTAGAATCACTGAAAGAGTGACCGTTTAGTACGCAAAACCAAAAATAAGTGTTTTCGGAAAAACCCGGAAGTGGGTAAATTACTTGCTAGTAAAAAAATTCAAATTCACTGCTCCACTGACCAATAAATCATTTCGTGTTTTATTCCAACACGAAATAGAAGAATTGAAATAAACCTTTCCAGAGAAACTTTTTCAGAGAAACTCATTAGGGTGCCGAAGCACTCGTAGGAGCTTGGGTCCAAGCGCTAATTGGAGGCGCTACGTGACCACCCACAGCGTCACGTTGACGAAGCGTCACCATTAATACGCTATAGGAAGGGTGGGGTCCCTTTACGACAAATTGTCGCAGTGTTCATGACTTCTAACAGAGCTGTATCAGCAGTGTGTTGGGAAAGGGGGGTAAATCCGCGAAAATATTCAAGTTTTTTGGTACAGCTGCAGATGTAGGTGCCCGATAATTGGGCGTACGCAATGCCAAGATGCGAGCGTACACAACCAACGCAAAACGTTGCCATGTCCGAAATACTGTTCTCTTCGAGACCTATAAAAGTGGTTATTGAGAAAACCTATGCACTTACCAAAACAAACACCGCCAGCGACTGCACCAAGATGCTCCAGTGTCGCCGACTGTTCACATCAAAATTTTTCGTGCACACCTGAAAATGTATAGAAGAGGCTCTTCGAAGCATAACGCGAAACCGTACATTTCAGGAACTGTATCCTACTTCCAGCGAATGTTCTTTCTTACGAGAGATGTTCTGTGAGGTGTGGTCAAAAAGGTCATCATAAACATGTACTACGTGAAAAAGTCCTATAAGTGAGACAAAGAAATGTTTTTTTTCTATATTACTCTTATATGAAGGATATTACACTGACAACTTCATGAATTTAATGATCTGAAAGAGTCAGCAAATAAGCCAGCAGTCAAATGAAGTATTAAACACTATAAATATTGGCAATATCAAGCAAATAATCCAAGTCCTAATACAAATACTTGTCCTCACATGGTCTCCGTGAGAAAGCCCGCAGTCATTCTTTAGCACATTTACTTAACCAATGCTATGGTCCCAATAAAGAAGGCACCCGTCCTCGGTTTTAGCGAAACGAAACCCCGGATTTCACAATGAGCTGACTTTTGGCTTAGAAGTTATTTGTGTTTGATTGATCATTCTGCTCACACCAACATCGAAGTAAAACAGATAATTGTACTGCATCTACCAGTTCCCTTACTTGACGCCATGGCAAACTTGGGAGCGTGAACGCTTTTCCCATGTTTTAGTAGAAAATAAGTATAAGAGTGTCGGCAAAGTTGCGACTTCTTCATTGAGCCGAATAACTATATTGTGCACAAATCTTAACGTCTTTGTGCACAACAATTCAAACGTGAAAAGCCAATCCAAGGCGTACTCCACGCCGTGAACAGCGTGTTTCATTAGGTGGACACAAAGCGTGCACGCACTCGTTCCTTGATGCAGGCGTTGAGTTGCAGTCCCAGATAGACGGTCAATGCAGCCGTCACCAGCGACATCAAGCTCACGTACTGCGAGAGAGAAACAAAAAATAGTAAACTTTATATATCTCTTTGCACTTGATCCTAAGAACTTCGTTGAAATAACTGAAACGTTATCATAACCAAAGTGCGAAAAATAAGCAGTTACGATTTTCCAGCCAACTTGTTCGCCTCAAGTTGGGCAATACTATTTATGGCGCTCTCATACATGACAATACTGAGAGGCGAGAGTGGGTATGGCGCAGCACCGGGCAAACTTGGCTTCTACCAGAAGTCCATTTCCTTTTACGTTGTAAATTTACCCCAATATTACAATCCTTTGCGCAAACCTACAATTTTTCGGAGTCTCACGCTTATTGCTACACCTACCACGTGAAACATCGCAGTTTATGGCGGCCCATAAAGAAGGACCTTTTATACTCAATCCAGGGGGTCTGACGCAGCAGAGTCACGCATCATGGCATACCACCACCGTACAATTTCAATAAAACGCAGCATTTCGCCTGGAGTCTCATAAGTGTCCCTTTATCGAGTTTTGAATGTTTCGTTACCACGCTTATTAAAATCGCTCAGCGGTGATCGACGCTTTCAATCGTCAATTTTCGCATGTTTAATTTGTTTTTCGTGCACACAGCACATTCTAGTAGGTAGTCCTTCCACTCAACTTTCATAATCAATTTGAATTTGTTCATTTTGTTAAAATATCGATTTTTGACAGACCTTTGCGCCAATCAGTGTGCGTGTACTGTGGGCAAAATGCACTTGACCGGCGAAATTCATAGTGCATATGGTCCGTGCTCCTCACGGTCATGTTACAGTAACATCAAAATTCTGTAATCAAAAGACAATTTGCAAGTTAAAAATTAAAATAAAGTGCCAGCTTCGCAATCTGACAGCGTTGAGCAGTAATATTTGCCAGACATTTATGCCAGCTAATAAATGGTGAGTTGTTGCTAGGAGTAAGGAAAAGTTTATTACACAAAAAATACTTCCGAAGATGCGCCGCACAAATACAATGTGAAGGTGGCCTGCTCAAGCAGTTTCGAGCAGCATTGATTTCGCTTGTATCATTATATCAGGCACAGGGCCACAGTTGGTGTCCTTAGTCACTCCTGTGGCGTCGCAGTCACTCGCGCATCGGTGCGCCCCGGCGCGGCTAAAAACAAGCGCCGCTCAAAACTGTCTACCAATCGCACCTGAATTGAGCAAGGACAAGGTTAGAGTCCGAGGATAAGGGCACCTCAGCTTTATGGCGACAATGTTTTGCGTCCGCCAGAGACATCCGAAGCCGTCCATGGGTTTTTTTTTTTTTTTGATTGCGGCGTCAAGTTGTCTCCTCCGCTGCAAGTGTGTAGCTGCTGACGTTTGTGCAAAATTGTACAGCTACTCTGATTACGTGCGAGGTTTACACGTCGCTGGGGCGTGGTGTGATGGCGCTGGTGGCAGAAATTTTCCTCACAACAAGAAAACGGCTGGAGCACATCCTGGCCCGCGATGGGCCAAACGTTTTAAAACTGCAATCAATATAGTTTAGTTTCTTTTTGTTTTTTGCGAAGCGCAAAAACGCAATGAAATATGCTTAGATGTGTGTACCGGAACCCAAACTATTTAGTGAAACGGCTCATGCAGAGAAGTGACGTTAGACGAAATAGCGAAGGTCTCTGTAATCTGTTTTATAGAAGCATTATTAACATAATGGGCGTAACTACTATAACAGAATGGCTGCAGGCTCTTATCGCAATAAGAAACAGAAATCCAAGCAATGCCTCACTGCATGGCACGAGCAACGAAGCGGCACCTTGTTTTCCATTTTCTTTGTCTATGTGAATGGAAACTTGTTATACGATATTTATTATTTTTTCACTGTTCCTAAGCCATTTATCCTGAAATTGAATATTCGGAATTTTCTTTGTTTTGAATGTTCTAGCATAAATAGTGTATTTTATTGCACGGTTTCTTTGCTGGCTTCCAAAAGTACACACTTTTCCCGTTTTTATTCATTCCAAGATATTTTTTGCTTGCCATACAACATACATTTATTGCGAGACCATATCAATGTGCGAAAACTGACATGCTGCAATGCGTGCTGCAGTGCTTTTCAAGCTGGCCAACACTATCTTCCTAAGACATATAAAAATAGCCATCTTCACACGGTAACCAAATAGTTAACAGAAAAAAGTGGCTGCACATCAAGTATTTGAACCTCTACTGCACCGTTACTGCTGCCGCTCTGCATCTGAGCTCAATATTTACAACACAATTGTTACTTTCCTTTTTTACACTGTGCAATATATGATTGTATACAAATGTGGATATACAATTTTATCGTACGTTTTGCCATGTGAACCAATAAATTGCTCCAAATAGGAGTTTCAGCTGAGATCAGTATATATCCCATATGAAACACACATTCTCCACAAGATCTTTGTTGCTGATTTCGTCTTAATGTCTAGCGTGGCTAACCAACACATGTGTCTCCCGTAGTCCATGCCTGATTATTCCTAAATGCATGTCAGCTTCCTTTTGTATGAATAAGTACCAATAGATGTAGTAGGAATTACTTTCTGGAAGGTCCTCTGCGGCGAATTCCCGGAGAATACCTTATTGCGACGCTTAACAAAGAACGGCCTGCTCAATCGTTTCGGGCTTTCCGCACATTACACAATATGCATTTCAGGGCTTGAATATTATTTTTGAAGCCGCTTTGTGTTTATCTTAGATAAGGAAGACCTTATATTGTGCTCGGTGATGCCAGTTTAACTAGTCATGGCGCTGTCAGACATTGTTGTATCTCGTGAGAGCATGCATGAGAAAGAGACAGTGTTTACACAACAAGATAATAGATTAATCGATCTTGCACGTCATCTCAGCATCAAAACTAGCTTTAAGTACTCGTTTACAAAGACTCTGAAACACCTTTATGGATAGTTAACCAGTGACTTCACTATCAGAGTTTATTTCATCGCGAATGATAATTCTCGAAGGACGAACGCATGCTTTCTGCTCTTTCTCTCCAAGTTCATAACCATAAGAGCACTGAAAGCTCACAAGAGAGAAGCTGGCGACGATGACGCGGGGCTACATCGGCATATCACTACCTCGAGCTCTCTTTTCTTGTTTTTAAACGCATGGCTGTCTGTGAGTGTGATCACAATGTTGCTTGTGCAGATCACAGTGAGCGCAGACACCGCGCAATAGACCGCTGCGGTTGCTTTGACTATGCGGCCTACAATGCTCGCGTTACGCAATGGCCGTGCCCATGGGCTAGTGGGTATGTGGCACAGTTGATTTCAGGCATATGGCCTTATTTGTGGAAGGAACGGTGAGTAGTTCCTTGCTGACCTTGGAAGTTTATTGTATATTCCAAGCCAAATTCTGGGCTATATTGTTTTGATGACACGTTTGTCGAAGTATCGACTACCAATCGGCAGCATATTTTTATGTTTAAAATGTTGCCGGCCCCTTTAAATTAGGTTGGGGAATAAAACTGGTTCATCCCACGCCATCTGCTTAGAAAGTACCTGCGCCAACAGTAGGGAAGTAAATGTAGCTAGAAGGAGGAAAATACCCACAGCGTTTTCTCGTTCAAAAGGTGTCGGAAGGCCCCTTCAAGACAAGTTCGTTCATTCTAGCCCAGTTGCTGGGAAAGTACATCCGCATGTGTGGCCGCTTCCTTGTGAAGCACACGGTAAAATTCTCGCACCACGAACGGAAACGATGTAGGATGGCATGTGATGAACAAGCTATATTTTCCCAACTGATCAGGAGCTATGCGGCTACTTTATTACGGCATGTACAGGTCACCGTTTTAACTTGAACTAGTCACAAGTAGTGTCACATGTAGTGTCAGACTTTAACACGATTGCGTTACAAAAGTTGTTTCGTATAAATTCCAACGTCAGTGCCCGGGTTGTTGGTTCAGAGCGAAAAATCATCGTCTTGTGCGTGACTTATAAATGGAGAAAGATGAAAATAAAATAAATAATAAACAGCTCTAGGTCCGAGTTACGATTAAACCCAGGTCTTCTGCAAGGCAAGCAGGTGTTTTAGCACATAACCACGCTTCTGCTTGTGAATACAATGAAAATACCTCTGTTAGAAAATGCAGTGAAGGTAGCTTTCATGCTTTACAAATACAGGTGTCTTATATACATGCGTCACAATACAACATGAAATATTACAGCAATTCTGATGCGTCGTACAAGCGTACATTACCCTCAGGCGTCAGAGCATGTTGGCTGGTTGGTGGGTTGTTCCTCAGAGTCATGGCGCAACCCACCACGGGGGATAGGCCATGAAACGGACGGTACCAAATCTTTGAGATATAATTGTTTTACCAGCCGGGATGTCTAGATATGAATGTTTTAACAAAGAACAGATTGATAAACGGTGGATAAGATATAAAATAAAGAAAGGTAATGAAAATGAAAACCCAATAGGCTAATATCGCTGCAAATGGCTCATGGTTTTATAAGCTAATAAAACTGCACTTCTTTCATTCCACAGACGTCAGAACTTTGCCACTGCTAACTATATTATTAATGGCTGCACAGTGTCTTCTTTCTGCTGTATTAAATATCTTGGCGTTAACTTTTCGCAGAATCTAAACTGGTCTTCTCATGTAAGTAAAATTGCTAACTATTCTAACAAGGCTCTTGGTTACTTTCATCGTAACATACATCTTGCCCCTCCTCCAGTCAAATTACTAGCCTACAAAACCCTGATTCGCCCAAAACTAGAATTCACATCCGCCATATGGGACCCACCGAAAGTAACCTAAGTAAATCTATCGAACTATTTAATAACCGCGCCGCTAGATTCTTCTATCCAGATTACTTATATCACTCCAGTGTTACTACCCTTAAAAGTAAGGCAGGTTTACCTAACCATGACCTACGGCATAAGATTTCTAGACTGTCCTTGTACCACAAAATGTATCATGCGTTTCATTATAACTCCCCCATTCAACCAGCCCATCGGGTTTCAGCCCGCACAAGTCACAACAAGGCCGTCTTTTCCCCTCCTACTTGCACCACAGCCCACCATTATTTGTTTTTCCCTCAGGCAACCAGGGACTGGAACGATCTTCCCTCAAGTGCCATCGACCATTCTAACACAGATATATTTAGGAGTGCCTTAGAATCATTGTTTCAGTAACTGTGTATTTTTTGCCTACTCCCTCATGTAAAGCCCTCTGTTGAAACCCTTTGAGGTATAGGAAATAAAAAATAAAGAGATATATGCGGTGAATTTCTGCCTCAGCTTAACATTCTATTCGTTTCTTCTTATGGAAAATCGCACACGGCTTATCAAACGTTCCTCTGGCCAAATGGCTTTTCAATTTCTCCAAAGGGAAGGACCACTGGAGGGATATATTTAAAGGCAACCTACGGAGACGTTCTTTTAACAGTCGTTTTTTTTTTTGTAAATAACCTGCATGATAAGAAAAAATGATGCAGAGATTTACTCTCATTGCAGTAGAGGCATAGGTGAGACTGTGCCAGACCATACCTGTGTAGATGAAAATTTAAGGGGAGGGGGGGGGGACTAGGCATTGTAGTCTCATAATTGATATCTCCGCCATTCTAGGGGAGCACCATCGATTTTTGCAGGGGCACCTAATATGAATAAAATCACAAGTTGCCAAGCTAGATTTTTGGAAATTATGTGATATGGCAAATTTTTTAAGGCGTGCCATGGCGATAAATTCTAGGGTCGGCAATATAAAAATCATGGGACAATTATGTGAGACTACTGCGAATGCATCTACATATTCATTGAGGATTAAACATTTGTGCCCTGGTATCCTCACAAAGTGAATCACTCGTAAATGTCTTCGGGCAAGGGCGTAAAACATTTCTGAAGCTTTGGACATATTAGGCGCCGTAATGAAGTACACACAGACAGGCACTGTGTAAGAATTATACCATCTATTATGGATTGAGGCTATTTCCGTAATGCTAAGAGAATTGCAAGTGATTCCGCTTGATAAATAGGTGTAAAGTCAAGTAAACGAATTGAAAAAGACCAATCCAACACTTAAGATGCAATTCCCACTCCTGCCTTTTCTTCACAAACTGAAGAATTAGTTGCTAATAACAATCCTTATTTCTAATCTTGCCAGATGGTTTTTCGAAATGGCATTTAGGTACCTACTGGGAAGATTTTCCAATTAATACTAAATATATTGTAAAAATATATTTTCATTTTACGAATAGACATTCTTAGTACCAGTACTATGCAAAGGTCTTCCTGTGATGTTTGTAGGAGCTTCTGTTCGGCGATGACTTGTGGGTGCCTTAACCTAGACCACTGTTGGTTAAAAAAAAAACGTCGGCACATTAGTGAAAACATACCGCGTTCTCCTCAGTGGGGATGCATATATCTTTAAGCAGATACGAACTGTTAGTATTTGCAACCTTGCACTAAGAGTCGGAACCTTGCACAAAAAGTGGGAACTGAAGCGTGTGATTTTCATAATGACTTCTTGGATTAAGCTGGTCACCCATTACAAAAGGTACACACGTTACTACGCCTGTTCTCTTAAAAAAATACATAACAAAAAATGGAAAAAACTGACTAAATATTGAAATTCAATCAAAAGTCAAAAGATGTCACTGTTCCAATAAACGAAGTTAATTTCCCGTATTTTTGATTGTCAGCGCGGGGCGGTTGCTCGCGAGCGCGAGCCGTGATGTCGCACTCACCAAGTTACATGCAGGATGCATGTGTTTTCGCCCTCCTCTTCCTTTTCTTCACCCCTACTTTGATCCACTCTTTCTCTTCCACAAAAGCGATGCTTCTTTGCCCCAGTTGGAAGCATTGTTCGCTGCTGTTGCTGTTCGTACCAGTTTTGGGAACTGAAGCGGGTGTTGAGCGAGTCGAGGTACGCGGGCGACGGTGGGCATTATTGACTGGCCCGTTTCGGGTGTTTGACGTCACCAAACGTCACTTTCTCTAGTTCACGGTGCAGCCACTAGACGCAGCAATTTGTGAAAAACGCAATAATTTCATTGTTTTTTTGAAGTTTTAAACTTAAATTAAAATTGTCTTTATCTATATCGGTGCTCAGTTTTTAAAACTTTTCTGAACATCTTGGTGGCAAGAACTTTTTCCAGTATCCCTTCAAGGCCACTCAGTGCCTGCCTATTATGTTGGAAAAAGATTTTATGCACTAAGTGTTTAAAGTACGCACTCAATACAAGATATCGCTACTGCGGTCAACTCACAAAGTTTAGATTTATGAATCTGCCAATTTTTTCTGGTAAATGCAGCGTACACTTTGTTTTTTGTAAGGTGATTTTGTTCTTCTTGAGATTCCCTAGTTTGATAATTAACAGCTCGCTAGACAATCCGTGGCGCGTTGGAGTGGAGATAATAAGTGTTTGAGCTTTTGCATTATCATCAAAAAATACTTACCACCACCATCCATGCATAGCGCTCTCCACAGGAGCCGCCACAGCCCAGCATGGAAATCAGCAGAAGCATGCCACCAGAAACGACGTAGAAGCCGGCTATCTCTGCTGGCGGCCGGCCGCTGTCGTCATCCAGTAAGACACGAGAGATCTCCCACTCGGGACGGAGTAGTGCCACCAGGCCACCAGAAAGCAGCGCTGCACCCACCGTCTGCGTAGAAAAAAAAAAACCTCATCGAGCTCATAACATCGATATTATACCGGCCGTAACGCAAAAGCTGTTGACTTGAACGGTCAGGTGAAGTGCCACGTGTTGGTACAGTTATGACTGGTAATGCATAGATGCAGCCTGCAAGAGACCCTCATCGGCGTACGTCGAGTTTACCAAGGAGTTTATAATGTAATACTGTGTCGAAGGCCTTTGCGACGTTTATGAAGACAGCGTCAACCCGGTTGCCATGATCAAGGCTAATAAAATTATTATGCATGCATTTGACTGATTGGGTTGTTCTAAAACCACGTCTATACCCACGCCGCCTGTTAGTAATTATTTGGTTTGCATTGCAAGAAGAGCGTAACATGTTTATGAGTTATATGTTATAACAGATTGCGTGACTGAGAACTCAATCATATCGGACTATGATTTATTGAAGACTGCTTCTAGCCAAGTTAAAAGAGAGGGAGAACCTTAGCCATCTTCCGTGATGAGGGAACAGTGCCAGAAGAAAAATATTTATTGAATTTGATTGTTAAATATCTGGATGACCACAAATAGTAGTGAAATCAGATTGCCTTATGTATCCCGTGTGTGCCGATGCGATATTTTACATCCAATTTTAAGGTAAGGCTGAGGATGCCTTCATTCATTATTCTTATATGACTGATTGGTTTAGAAGAAGGAATGCCTGTCAGAGAAAAAAACGGTGTTGTCAGAAAGAAACGCAGACTGGAAATGGTTATTGAAAACTATAGATATAGATGGGGGTCAGTAATGACGTCATCATCTATTTTGAAAGAAGGCGAGACAGCATAAGGCCACATCAAACACCGAAATTTGCATGGATTTGTCCTTAAAGTATTCGGCAACCCAACGCGGTAAAAGAAATCTTTTGTTGTTGTTGTTGTTGTTGTTTTGATTGAATAGAGTTCACACGTAGCCTTCGGAAACCGGTCTATGGCAATGAGATTGTTAGATCTTGGGAAGCGCCTAAGTCGACCGACACGACGAGATAACTGTAAAAGTTCACGTGTCATCCAAAGAAGGTTATCATTTCTTTTATTTTTCCTCATTGGCACTAATCTTCGAATAGACGACTTCACAAGATCGTCAAATTAATTAACAACACAAGTTACATCCTGGCTGTCAGAAAGCACACAAAACGTATCAAATTGAGCAGCCAAAATATCAGTAAAGGAAGTGTCGCCTTCACGAGTGAAATCAGGGAAGCTGGTGAATGTATGAGGCGATTTGCACGTGGGATGGCAATGTGTTAACGAGACACCTTTATGACATGATAATCTGTTTAACTCTATCGCAAGAGAACTTGCTCTCAGCTAGATATGTACTAATAAAAACTGAGTCTAGGATATAAGTGAGTCTAGTTGGACATTAGATGACTTGAGTGTGCCCAAAAATAGATGAATAATTGATTACATGTCGCAGCGTCAAGACCCGTTGTAGACGGAGAAGGCCAATGGATGTCAGAAGCGTTAAAATGGCGCTTACAGAATAATCGCAATATTTACATCAGCAATATTTACATCACACAAGAAATTGGCAATAACATGAAGAACTTCAATTAATGATCCGGGTGAGCGATATACAATGCTAATTACAGAACACAGATTTTAACTGGACCTTGCAACAGAGCGGTTCTGTTTCAGGAGGCGACAGTTGCGCTGAGAAACGGAGCGAGTAAGTAGTGCAACGTCGCCCCCAATGCCTTCCGCCCTGTCCCTACGTACGGCAACAAAATCGGGTGGAGTAAACAAAAAAATCATAAATATTTTGATAAACCCATGACTATGTGATGCCAATGAGTTGGCTAATGAGTTGTGATGCCAATGAGGAAAATGATTTGCGACAAGCGACAATGGATCTGGAAGCTTTCAGCAATAATACGAGCATTCACGTTCAGGCCTACCAGGTACTCATGCCAGCTGTATTGAGGTCATGTAGTAGATAGGTGGGATTCGACGATGCGGGTATAGAAAAACGAGAGCCAGGTGCTCGATTTGAGATGTTCACCAATGAGTTTGAGGTGTTGTTCTATTTATAACGTGCATTGTCAATCAACAGAGGATCGTATCTTAACTTCACCGCACAGCCACCTTTGCGGAGAGAAAATGAAGCCTCCCAAATTCTTTTTGTAATGGTATAATACGTGAAAAAAAAAGTATTCTGAAATATATATGTTAGAGCCTTTCAGTTTAAGTGCATTTTTTAGAACGGCTTTTTTTCCCGAGGAACAAAGCGTTATAATTTAAAGTCGTGTATAGCCAGTGTGTACTTTTCCAGGCCTGTGGACGCGTTCGATTTGTGTATACGTAATTTTCAATATACTGTAAACACAGAAGTTACGCTGCATAACAGAACGCTAGCGTTATCATTGGGGTTTTCTAAAATACCCTGTGTGATCAGAATATTTCTCCTTGCACGGTTTTGCTTGCCATGCTGTTATATTTCTTCGCGATAAATTGAGGGGAAGTATAGTGTTGAGAATAAAGAACCGTCGCACAACAATCATGATCAACCACAGATCTTGCTTTCTTACTTAGAAAGCCAGTAAGGTAGGTGTATTTTCTCCAATATTTAATGACTTTTTTGTAACTAATAATTGAAGCACCTTTCCGCTAAAACTGAATAGGTATGTGTAGAGAGGGAAAACACAATAAAAATTGCCCATTGCATACACGGTTCCAAAAAGTAAAAACCAGGAACGCGAAGCAGTGTTTCAAGATTACAAAAAGTTATGAGCGATGCGGAATTATTAGGCCTACATGATAAATATACTAGGTGATAACGCATGGGCGTTCCAGCGGGACCACTGTACTCTAGAAGATAGGTAGTTTGCTTGATGAAGTGTCGTGCTTTATGACGCAAGAGCTAATTGATGACAAAAAAGCGTCATTCGAGTGGAGAGGAGATTTCAACAATGATATGGTATGTGGCTATATAGGCGCCTTAAAATTGCTCGCGATAGCTCGGGTAAAAAACATAGAAGCAATAAAATCATGACAGTGACGTGAAAGATGTGGTATGAGAATGAATTACGAAAAGTTGTGATAATAAAACCATGTTGGGGATGTAACCGCCACCGCCATGACCTCGGTACAGAGATCGTGCTACGTATCAACTCGGTATATGTTTGAAAGCTATGTGCGTCATTTAAAAACGTACACAGGGATTAAAGTTTAAAAAGCGGATCCGTACCGATGAGCATGACAGGATGGAGTAGGTGCTGGTAAGTGTGGCTTTTGTGCGGCGTGACCTCGATACTTCCGTCCAATTCCGTAGATGTGGTTTCATAACATGAAGTTTATTCTGTTTGTTGTTCCCATAATTGCTGCCAATGATCCCTTAGTTTTCATTTTAGATAGGGTTTCGGGTCAGATGCAGGGACTGCTATGACTGTATTGGCAGCACTTGCATGGGCGAATGCAGCTAGCTGGTCCACCAACGTGTTTTCTTGAATCTCACTGTGCCCGGGCAACCAAAAAACTACGACATGCTGCTTCTGTGCATAGACCATTCGTAATGGTGAGTAGATTGGATAAGGGCAGGGCTCTTGTGGCTTCTCTTGTTTTTAAGTCTCTTACTACACTCACGAAATCAGTGCTGATAACTACCTTCTGTAGTTTGAGTTGTTTATTAGGAACTTTCATTTGTATAACACATGTACTTATTATGTGCAGTATCATGTGACACCCATAATGTGGGTTTAGTGAAGTGAATGACGTGTAGACTATTATGCACACACGAGCGAATACATCTTCATAAGGACCATACGTGTGCTCTGCTGTTTTGTGCTGGTTAGACCGTATCTTAACGAGGGACATTATCAGAGACTTCACTCATTGATTTTCGAATAGTTCCTTATTCTTTTGTTGTGATACGTGCCTATAGGTGTATCTTTGCACATCTGCGCCCGACTGTTCCATTTTTCATGCACTGTTTTGTATGTTTTGCTTCAAGATACGTGTTCAAGCTTCACTTAAGGGCTAAAGAGTAGCCGACGCCATAATTGTGTGTCAACATCTCCTTATATATCATATCAATAAAAACAACGTTTAGTGCCCGCAACTATCGCATATTCTTCTGCTATGAAGATACTTGTAGTCGTGTGCGGAACGCCGACATCCTAAATAGGTGAGCCAACGGCTACTTATGCATTCCAAGGAAGTACGTATGAATATGTGCAAGAGAAGTGTGTTTTGATACTTCTACGAGAGACATCTAAGTCTATAGGCTACCACTGCGACGGCGTAAGATTTCCAGCAGGGGGCCCCAGCAGTGTTCTAGAATAGGCACACCCACTTCTTCGGCTAGGCCTCTCACACGAAGTGCGAAGGGCTCCCGTTTCGAAGGGCATGTATGAAAAATGATCATCATGTCATCATCATCATCAGCCTGACTACGTTCACTGCAGAACAAAGGCATCTCCCATGTTCCGCTAGTCAACTCGATCCTGTGCTTGCTGCTGCCACTTTATAACCGTGAAATTCTTAATCTCGTATGCCCTCTTAACTTTGTCCCCCTAACCCGTTTGCTTTCTCAGGGAATCCAGTCAGTTAGTCTTAATGACCAGCAGTTATTCTGCCAACGCGCTATATGTCCTGCCCATGTCCATTTCTTCTTCTTGATTTCAAGTACAATATCCTTGACCCCGGTTTGTTTCCAGATACACTTTGCACTCTTCTTGTCGCTTAAATATACACCTATCATTTTCATTTCCATCACTCGTTGCATCATCCTCAATTAAAGCTCAACACTCTTTGTAAGCCTCCAGGCTTCTGCTCCGTAAGTAAGTACCGATGTTTCAGCTCTTATATACCTTTCTTCTAAAGAATAGTGGCATTCTACCAGTCATAACTTGAGAGTGCTTACCGAATGTGCTTCATGTCATTCTTATTCTTCTATTTACTTCAATCTTGTGGTTGGGCTCCACTGTAATTACTTGTCTTAAATAGACGTAGTCTTTACAGCTTCAAGTGCCAGAGAAGGATGTGGAGTCTTGAAGTGTGCGAGCGCCACGCCACGCTATTGGAGTGAAAGGACACAGTAGACACGGTTGGTACATACCAAACAACAGCATACCTATATTTATCTGATTTAGAACGACGATATCATCAGCTGAATTGATACATCAATCGTTATCCGCACGCTAGAAAATCCTTACACAATATTACCATCCACTCCATGACAAACACAATAACACATCCAAGGCGGCGTAGCCAACGCTTGACTTACCACGAGGGCCCCCAACGCACAACCCGCGGTGCCACGCACCGGGGACCCACGCTTGAGACAACCGTTCGCAGCAATCGGCACGCGCAGAAGAGATCAGCTTGTTTCGCACTCGCCGCTGCCAAGGCTTGTCGCCGCCGGCGCTATACCATGATGATGATGATGATAGTGGTGATCACCGCTCGTGTACACAACGCCACCTATCGCTCATTGGCCGTGACCCAAAAGTATGGCTTCTGCGCAAGACATGTGCGCCATGCGGCGCAAACAACTTTACAAAAAAGTGTCAGTACCCCCCCATTTTACCAACCGTAATTCAAACCATGTTCCGAAAAACCCGGAGTCCGGCGCTGTTAACAGTAACATTTATTCACAATATATACAGGTAGCAGGTTACATGATGAGAGCAGCATAATGGAAGCTCTCGACGGAAGCATGAAGGGAACTTCTGCGAGCTTGTGAGAGCTTGTCAGGAGCGCCTGGGCGCTCACATTTTATGTCCTGGCCTTTCAAGGATTCCCTGCAGGAAAAAAACAATGGAGGCCAGGACAGTCCAATGAAGTTTGTCATCTTCACCTCCACCCCCGAAAGGGGAAGGTGAAATGCCGCCTCCTTCCTAACCCACGAAAGGGGGAAGAGGCACGCCCAGTTCAGCTCGTAGAGAGGGAGAAAACACTGCACACCGCGCACGGCACAGCACAGCACGAAGACGTGGAGTCTAACGTGGAAGTAAATTTCGTAGTCTGTTGCAGTGATGGTCATGCGGCGCCACGCAGACCACATATTGTGCAAACAACGGCATCAAGGCGCCACAAAGAACGTGGGAAATGCGTCCGCAGGCGGTTCGCAGATGCTGTACCCTTTGCCCGGGGCACCTTGACGACAAAGCAAGCCACCTCGACGGCCAACAACTCTTCCTAATCTGTCAGTCGGTCAGGTACGTCTATAGGGTTTTACGAGGAGCGCCGACGACCTAGGAAAACTAGAAAAACGGTTTCTCTGTTGTCGCCTCTTGGTGCATCTCTGGGAGTGCTGACTCGGAAGAAATCCGAGTCAGCACTCGGATTTAACATTACAAACATTAAATCATCGATCCAGGCATACCTATATGGCACAGGCAACAGTTCGTAGAAATTAAGCAATGCTCGTCCGTTGCGCGCCATGTAACCTCGGGCGTGCCGCAAGGCAGCGTACTGGGACCACTCCTATTCCTGATCTATATAAATGATATCACGGAAAACCTCCTATCTCGGAATTCAGCCTCTGCCAGTGTGAACATCAGTCGCTTTTCGAACGCCAGTCGTGAATGGTCGTGCGACCACGGCAAGTCGCCGATGTGCACCAGCCTTTAGACGTTTGTTTTTCGTCTGAAGCCAGCTTTTATCCAGATACTCATTCTTGTAGTTTGTGTTGAGTTTTTGCTTTAGTTCTGCAGTAAATGTTTAGGTGTTGTTTTTGGAACAAACGGCTTTGTCCTCAGTAGAAATCTCCGGGGCTAAGCACAGGAGAAACAAAATCAGCAACAAGAACCTGCGTCACAAACTGGCGTCTGCGACCGGACACAGCCGTTCGTTCGACACCTTCATTTATTGACGCGCTTGAAATCATGTCGAATACGCGAGAGCTAACGGCCTTGGCGGATCGCATGGGGATTTATAGGGCGGATTTTAAAGCATGGTACAAAGAGAAGGAGGCGCGAGCGCGAGGGGAACGGGCCGCGGAACGAGAAGCTCGAAAAGAACAGATGGAAAGGGAGACGCAGGCCAAGAAGGAGCGGCTTAAGCTAGAGACTCGCGAGAAAGAAAAACAGCTTGAACTAGAGACGCGCGCGAAAAAGGAGCAGCTTGAATTGGAGAACCAAAACTGCAACTGCGTCTTAGACTTGCCGAAGCTGAGAGTAGCCCTGAAGAGACAAGAACTGTTGACTCAGCACCAGGCTCAGCGACAGAAAGGAGTGTTTAATGCTGCGCGAATCATCATAATTTTATACCGAGATTTAATGAGAGTCGGGATACTTTGGACGCTTATTTAAAAATGTTTGAGAGAGTCGCCACTGGTCAAGAACGGTCTAGGGACAAATGGGCTACAGCTTTAAGTTTATGTTTGAGCGTAGAAGCCTTGAAGGTGTTTGGAAGACTTTCACTGCAGGATTCACTCGATTATCATAAAGCCAAGTTGGCGTTGCTACAGCGTTTCCGTTTTACGGCAGAAGGCTATCGAGAAAAATTGCGACAAAGCAAGCCACAGGACAGCAAAACAGGCAAGCACTACGCAACTAGGCTACTGAGTTTTTTTCGATCGTTGGGTCGAAATGTCGAGGACCGAAAAGGAATATTCGGCTCTTCGTAACTTGATAGCTACAAAACAGTTCTTAAGCAACTGTCATCACAGTTTGGCACTTTTCTTTTGGGAAAAGAGCTTCAGCAAGCTGGAGTACATGGCCGAGGCCTCAGATAACTTTTTAGAAGTTCAGAGGCAACCAAACCTGTTAGTTTCCGAGAAAAAGTGGAGTCTAAAATCAACACGGAAAAAAGTGGTAGTTACTCGGAGAGAGGAGCAGTACGCTGCTTTGTATGTGGCAAAATGGGTCACAGTACGTCGGAGTGCCGATCATGGTCAAAACAACCTTTTTGTGGACATTGCCAAAAGACAGGGCATGATTACTAAACTTGCACCAAGAGGAACGGCTCAGCCAACAAGATATCATGCTTTTTGTCGCCAGAAGAGCACCGAACGAAAGTGAAGCTTTCACCGCATAAAAAGAGGACATGGCTGGCGCCGTGAATACTCACCTGAAGTTTCCCGCACACAAAATGCCCGTGTTACGGGGTAGAATCTTTGGCCGAACCGTCTCAGTGTTGCGAGATACGGGTAGCAATACGCTGGTGGTGCGTCGTTCTTTGGTACCTGTTGAAGCCCTCATAGGTACTACCGGCCGCTACGCTATTCTTAGCCGATGGCAGTAGCATCACCGTTCCTGAGGTGGAGGTGTAATTTCATTCAACTAATTTTTCTGGTACATTTATTGTCAAATGCATGACAAACCCTCTGTACGACATTATCGTCAGAAATGTACCAAGTTCACGTGAAGTCCATGACCCCGATAACAAGTGGAACGAAAGGATTCTGGTAAAAACCTACCCCACTATATCGCAAGTGGAAAAGGAGCAGACAGAGATGATAGTTTCCTGAAGTCTTCTGTGGTTGGTATCGAAATTCGAGAGCAACGGCCTATTTCATCTAAAATCGATGTACCTACCTTGAAGACGACCCGAAAGGATCTTAGTGCCGCTCAAAAAGAGGACAAGACCCTAGATTCTTGCAGGAGTAAAGTAGGTCAAGGGCTACAGGGAAGATCAGAACCTTACTCGTTAGAGATAGAAAAGGGGCTGCTGTACCGCTATTATCGCCTACCATCTGGTAAGGTGATCCAAAAAGTAGTAGTGCCCCTAAGAAGCCAGGTGCTTACTTTGGTGCACGAAACCCTAATGTCACGGCATCAAGGAATTAAAAAAACGATTCCTCGTGTCCTACAATCACTTTTCCTGGCCAGGAGTTCAAGAGGCAGTGAGGATATACGTGTGTTCTTGTGACGCATGCCAACGAACCTACCCCAAAAGCAAAGTTGGCAAGGCACCGCTAGGTCGAATGCCTTTGATAGACACCCCATTCGAAAGAGTGGCAGTGGATATTATCGGGCCCTCAAAACCAATATCTCACATGGGTAACCGCTACATACTAACACTAGTGGACTTCGCCACTAGATACCCAGATGCATTAGCCCTGCCGTCCATCAATTCGGCCACAGTAGCCGAAGCACTCGTAGAGATTTTTTCTTGAATCGGGTTCCCGCGTGAGGTACTGTGTGATCAAGCATCATGCTTCACATCGGAGCTAATGAGAGAGGTCAATGACTTGTTGGCGATCAAGCATCTCAGCTCCACGCCCTATCATCCTATGTGTATATTTAATGGCACACTAAAGCAAATGTTACGTCAACTATGTCAAGAGGAACCCAAGTCATGGGACCGGCTATTAGCCCCCCTCCTGTTTTCGTACCAGGAATTCCCGCAAGCCAGCTTGTGATTTTCGCCTTTTGAGCTGATCCATGGTAGAAATGTTCAAGGACCTCTCAGTCTACCTAAAGAAATATGGACCGGAGAAAATCAAAGCGAAGAAGTTAAGACAAAAGAACTGTATCATGTAGCTGTGACTTTCAGCCGACATTTTGAGGACTTTAGAAGTTTGTTTTTTTTCTAAAGCAAGCTTTTGGCCAAATATCTATTTTTGTAGTTTGTGTTGTTTTTTTGCATTAGTTCTGCAGTAAATATTTAGGTGTTGGTTGTGGAACGAACGGCTTTGTCCTTATTAATAGAAATCTCCGAGGCTAAGCACAGGAGAAACAAATCAGCAACAAGAACCTGCGTAACAAACTGGCGTCCACGACAGGACGAGGCCATTCGTTTGACACCTTCATTTATTGACGCGGTTGAAATCATGTCGAATACGCGAGAGCTAATAGCCTTGGCGGATCGCATAGGGATTAATGTGGCGAATTTTAAAGCATGGTATGAGGAGAAGGAGGCGCTAGAGGAACGGGCAGCGGAACGAGAAGCTCGAAAGGAACATATGGAACGGGAGACGCAGGCCAAGAAGGAGCATCTTGAGCGCGAGACGCGCGAGAAAGAAAAACAGCTTGAACTGGAGACACGCGCGAAGAAGGAGCAGCTTGAAATAGAGAACCAAAACCTGCAGCTGCGTCTTAGACTTGACGAAGCTGAGAGTAGCCGTTGACTCAGCACCAGGCCCAGCGCCAGAAAAAAAGTGTTTCATGCAGCTTAAATCCTCATAATTTGATACCGGGATTTGATGAAAGCCGGGCCGACTTGGACGCTTATTTAAAAAGGCTTGAGAGAGTCGCCATCGGTCAAGAATGGCCTAGGGACAAATGGGCCACGGCTTTAGGTTTGTTTGAGCGGAGAAGCCTTAAAGGTGTTTGGAAGGTTTTCACCGGAGGATTCACTCGGTTATGATAAAGCCAAGTTGGCGTTGCTCCAGTGTTTCCGTTCTACGGCAGCAGGCTATCGGGAAAAGTTCCGACAAAGCAAGCCACAGACTTGCGAAACAGGCAAGTAGTACGCAACTAGGCTACTGAGTTTTTTTATCATTGTGTTGAAATGTCGAAAACCGAAAAGGAATATTCGGCTCTTCGTAACTTCATAGTTACAGAACAGTTCTTAAGCAACTGTCATCACTGTTTGGCACTTTTCTTGCAGAAAAAGAGCTTCAGCAAGCTGGAGCATATGGTCTAGGCCTGAGATAACTTTTTAGAAGCTCAGAGGCAACCCAAACTGTTAGTTTTTCGAGAAAAAGTGAAGTTTAAAAGAAACACGGGAAAAGTTGTAGTTCTCGGAGAGAGGAGCAGTACGTTGCTTTGTATGTGGCAAAATGGGTCGTAGGGCGTCGGAGTGCCGATCAAGACCAAAACAACCTTTTTGTGGACATTGTCAAAAGACAGGTCATGATTCCAAAACTTGCACGAAGAGGAACGGCTCAGCCATCAAGACGTCATGCCAGAAGAGCACCTAACGGAAGTGAAGCTTTCACCGGATAAACAAGAGGACATGGCTGGCGCCGTGAATACTCACCCGAAGTTTGCTACACACAAAATGCCCGTGTTACAGGGTAGAAACTTTGGCCGAACCATCTCAGTGTTGCGAGATACGGGTAGCAATACGCTGGTGGTGCGTCGTTCTTTGGTACCTTACGAAGCCCTCATAGGTACTACCGCTACGCTATTCTTAGCCGACGGCAGTAAGTAGCATCACCGTTCCTGAGGCGGAGGCGGAAATTCATTCACCTTGCTTTCCTGGTACATATATTGTCAAATGCATGACCAACTCTTTCTACTACATTATCGTCAGAAATGTACGAGGTTTGCGTGAAGTCCATGACCCCGATAACAAGTGGAAAGAAAGAATTCTGGTTAAAACCTACCCCAACTATATCGCAAATGGAAAAGGAGCCGACAGAGAAGATACTTTCCTGAAGTCTTCTGTGGTTGGTATCAAAATCCGAGAGCAACGGCCTATCTCATCTAAAATCGATGTACCCACCTTGAAGACGACCCGAAAGGATCTCAGTTCCGCTCAAAAAGAGGACAAGACCCTAGATTCTTGCAGGAGTAATGTCAAGGGCTACAGGGAAGATCAGAGACCTACTCGTTCGAGATAGAAAAGGGGCTGCTATACCGCTGTAATCACCTACCATCTGCTAAGCTGATCCAACAATTAGTAGCGCCCCAAAGATTGTGCAGCCAAGTGCTTACTTTGGCGCACGAAAGCCTAATGTCGGGGCATCAAGGAACAAAAAGAACGATTGATCGTGTCCTACAATACTTTTACTGGCCAGGAGTTCAAGAATTAGTGAGGAGGTACGTGCGCTTTTGTGACGCATGCCAACGAACCTACCCCAAAAGCAAAGTTGGCAAGGCACCACTAGGTCGAATGCCTTTAATAGACACCCCGAAAGAGTGGCAGTGCATATTATCGGGCCCTTAAAACCAACATCTCACATGGGTAACCGCTACATACTAACACTAGTGGACTTCGCCACTAGATACCCAGATGCAATAGTCCTGCCGTCCATCGATTCGGCCACACTAGCCGAGGCACTGGTAGAGATTTTTTCTAGAATCGGGTTCCCGCGTGAGGTACTGTGTGATCAAGAATCATGCTTCACATCGGAGCTAATGAGAGAGGTCAATGACTTGTTGGCGATCAAGCATGTCAGCTCCACGCCCTATCATCCTATGTGTATATTTAATAGCACACTAAAGCAAATGTTACGTAAACTATGCCAAGAGGAACCCAAGTCATGGGACCGGCTATTAGCCACACTCCTGTTTGCGTACTTTTCATGAAAAGTGCTGCAAGCCAGCTTGGTATTTTTGCCTTTTTAGCTGATCTACGGTAGAAAAACTTCGAGGACCTCTCATTCTACCTAAATAATTATGGAATGGAGAAAATTTAAGCGAAGAGGTTAAGACAACAAATGGGTATGTCCTGGATCTCAGCGATCACCTGGAGAAAACATTACAGTTGGCGCGAGAGAACTTGTCACGAGCTAAAACAACTCAGATGAAATATTCTGACCAGGGAAGTTGGATTTGTCGGCTAAAAGTTGGAGACCACGCCCTCATACTACTTCCCACGACAGAAAACAAGCTTCTGATGCATTGGAAGGGACCTTTCAAGGTCACAGGAAAGAAGGGCGACTTTGACTACTGGCTGGATATGGGACATACGACTAAGCTGTTCCATATATATATGTTAAAACACTACGAAGAGCGTCCTCCAGAAATATCACCCCAGTCAGCATCTTTCATTGTAGTGGAAGAGGAGGAGACAGCCACACCTGTGCCCACCTTTAAAGCTACTGAGGGCTTTGGTACTGAAGCAATCAAGCTTGGTCCTAACCTTAGGAATAGTCAAAGGAAGGAAATTGACTAGCTCTTAGAGCCACCCAAAAAGACGTCTTTTCCGAAGTCCCCGGAAAGACAAACTTGTTAGAGTGTCGTCTTAAACTGACAATGTCAGAGCCTATCAACACTCCACAATATCTGTTACCTTTCGCAATGAAAGAAATAGTCGAGAAAGAAGTCAGAGAAACGCTGCGACTCAGAGTGATTGAAAAGTCCGACTGACCTTACAACTCGCCACTGGTGCTGGTGAAGAATCCCGATAAGAGTTACCGGACTTGCATCGACTTCCGTCGCATCAACGATGTGTTGGTCTTCGACGTAGAACCAATTCTGAGAACAGATATATTGTTTACAGAGGTCGGCACTAGAAAATTCTTCTCCAAGTTTGACTTTACGAAAGGCTACTGGCAGGTGCCCTTGGACAAAGAGTCCAGCTAAAAACGGCATTCTCCACCCAATCGGGACACTACCATTTCCTCTATATGCCATTCGGTATCAAAACAGCCACCACATTGTTTACTCGGCTAATCAGACGTCTCTTTCAGGGCATCCCGTACGTCATTCATTATATTGATGATGTTCCCGTCGCTACGACGACCTGGGAAGAACACATGAAGACTTTGAATGACCTGATGAATCGGATTCGAGAGGCTGGACTCACAATTAAGCCCCAGAAATTGGAGATTGGAATGACGTCGATTGTGTTTCAGGGTCATCTACTAGGAGATGGAGCAATTCAACCAGTAGAGGACACGACTACAAAGATCGCCAAAGCCCCATTACACATTACGAAGAAACAACTATGTTCGTTTCTTGGCTTGGCAGGATACTATCGTGATCTAATCCCTCACTACGCTGAGAAGGCACTGCCTCTGACATAAATGACAAAGAAAAGGGAAAGTAACAAGATCAATTGGAAGATTGAAGGACAGGCAGCTTTCGAAACACTAAAACAAGCTCTGGCGTCTCGACCCATTTTAAAGGCTCCGGACCTCAAACGAGGATTCGTACTCCGAAGTGACACTTCGATTGTTGCATCGGTGCAGTCCTTATGCAAGAGCACGATGGTGTTTTACACCTGGTAAAATACGCCAGTCGTCAGCTACTTCCTCGAGAGCAGAACTACTCAACGATCTAGCGGGAGTGCCTCGCATTGGTTTGGGCAGTAGAAAAGTTCCACATATTTTTATATAGGACATCTTTCATGGTTCAAACAGATCACCAACCATTGCAGTATTTATCTCGGGCAAAACACCTCAACGGCAGAGTTCTATGATGGAGTTTGGTACTGCAGGAGTACAGCTTTCATATAGAACATATAAGGGGATCCGACAATGTTGGAGCCGACTACATAAGTAGGTTGCAGTAAATATCTTCTGTGGGTTACTATTACAAGATGATGCTTGTGCGGTGAACTGTTATTGGAGTAAATGACTGTATTTGTACTCTTCTTACTTGGTGCCAAGAACTCTTCTCATTATTGTTGGTTGAATGCTACATGCTCTGGACTCTGTGTTTCGACGTGAGACATGTCAAGGAAGAAGCCGTATGGTGCCATAGGTGTGTTGTGGTAGCTTGTGTGGTGCGCATCGAACGACAACTTTTCAACCGGAAAAACTTGTTGAAAAGGTAGCCATTGTGATGCGACTGGTGCGCGTTCTTGTGAATGCTTGAAAAATGCGCGAAATCAAAAAATGACCGAGTGCACGTGCCGGGTCACCTGAACAACAACGACGACGTCGAGGACCGGTCCATGTGAGAGCGCGGAGCGCATGTATCCAAGTCATAAAACAAACAAGGGCCAATGGCTGGTCACCACGAAGTTTTAAAGGGCCAATCGGGGCAAGACAAGTGTGCCCCAGAGCAAGCCAATCCCGAAGGGCAAGAGAGCTAGCAGTTGGAGGTGTCCGAGGCAAGAGAAGGCCGCAGCTGGGAGTCTGAAGACAGGCAGTCGGGTGGTGGACCTGAACCTTCTGGACTTCACCCTGTCTGGGCCTCCGGACAGCGCCTTCCAGGGATTGCGAGCTACCACAACGTTCGAGACCAAGGCCTGCAGATTCCGCTCGCACGCACTTTCAGTAAATTCTAAAACGTTCACATTAAAAAAACCACCCCACACAAGCCGATATTTGTTTTGAGTTGATATATTCAAGGCAAGACTGAAAAATTCCAAAAGTTTACGAATTTACGACTTGGGGAATGGTCAACAGTATGCCGCAACAAATTGAATGTCACTTCGAAGCGTTAAAAATTCAAAATGATCTGTAACCGCAAAGAAATAGTGAATGAGTTTAGAGGTTCGACAAAAATCAGCAAAGGCACAGTCGCCCTCACCTCCACAATTCGGATCAATTATAAAAAAATGTAAGTAACCATCCCGAGGAAACATATCACCGCCATTGTATAGCACAATGTCTAAGATATCATGAGTGGTCAGACTTAGACGAAAACTGAATAAGGAAGCATGTTATGTCATATGTTATACCAACTGCACAACGTGCATTCAGATATAACATGGTGCTGTGCAATAGACTATCAAGGTGATATTTTGTGGTAGAACAAGGTTACCATAGTTCATTTTGACTTTTTTGTGTGATACTTTATAAGGTTATTTTTTTAGGTTAGCTTCGCAAAATATCTGTGTGGCATTTGAATCATCAAACTACCACGCGTTTTCCCATTAAAATACGAAACGGATTTTTAATGCTTTTCATATCTGAGCTTTACTGCCATACCAAGAAGGCGCTTCAGTGAAGCACAGAGTTCCTCATTCATGTAAATCTGCGCAGTATCTGTCTGAAACTCCAAAGCCATTGTTACGGGTGCGCATCTTTTTATCTTTTTTTCTTCGATCCCGCGACCTACGCATCAGCAGCCGAGTACCTCAGCCACTAGACCACCACGACATGGACAAGTTTCTATACCACAGGTTTTAACAGGCTCATTGATTGCCTCACCAATTTCTTTAGAGACCACTTAAAACATTCTCATTTTCTTCTCTTTTCACACCCTGAATTTCAATATTCCAATTTCTGGAGTATTGGCTTTCTAGCTGAACAACCAGTCTCTCTAGGTTCCCTGTATGGGTCTCTGAAGTGTGGCGTTTGACATGCAATTCATTGTACCTAGTGGATAGTTCAGCATTTTTTACTACCACTACTGCCAGCTGCTTGTTCAAATTTTCTATAGTTGTATGAGTTAACCCAAGACTCTGAGCATTGGTGCATGACTCAGTTTGGAATTCACGCGTTTCATTTCGGAATTCTCTTTCAAACGATTCACGTGATTCCTTCTTTTCCTGCATTAATTCATCTTGCAATTTCACGAGGTCATGCTTGACATCTTCGTTAATCATTGCAATATCCTTCCAGATAAATACAGGGTAACGGGTAACACACAAAGCACACACAACAGAGTGCAAGATATAAGAAAAACTATGTAGCTTGGTGGCAGTGACAATATATGTATAAAAATGTTGGCGTGCATAAAGCCCACCACTTCTTTTGGAATATGCGCTTTGAACATGTCGTTAATAACACCAATCGAATTCTCGGATTTCTGCGCCGTAATCTTTCATCTGTTCTTTCAGATTTCAACGTAATTTTATACACAACACTCGTTAGACCCAAATGAAAATTTGCTTGTTGTATTTGGGATTCATCTAGCTCTTAATTAACTATGGCCCTTAAGTCCGTTCAGAACCGCAGCGCTCGTTTTGTGTTTTTTAATTACTACGTCCACGCGAGTGTTCCTGTAATGAAAGCTACATTAGGTCCATCAACACTTGAGTAACACCATAAGCAGTTCCGCTTAAACCTGTTTCACAAAATCTTTTAACAAACCCAACACTTAAAAGTAATTCAACAATGACAAGAAGTCCAACACGTATAAAAAGGCACATACGCGATCTACATTTTGTTGTGTTAATGTTTTCAACAGATTTTAATCAATATGCATGTCATGGGACTAGGTGCATTGAAACGTGTCGAGTGAGAGAGAGACGTTGATTTACAGAAAGGCAGGGAAGTCATGCGCCTACTACACTACAATGGGAGAGGAAAAGGGGAGTAAAAAATCATGAATGCCGGTGGTGAGTTAGAGGTTAGAATGCACAGTCCCGTCAGGTTTGCGCAATGCTAGAGCCACGCCGAGAGTTCAGTGGCTTGCAGAAAAGCCAGCCGCTCTTACGACTGTTACACTCAACCGGTTACGCAGATGGAGTTCCCAACTCTCGAAGAAAAATAGGAACACGAAATTGCGCAGTAAAGTATAGAACGCTGAAAATATTCGTATACGTTACTTTCCATTGTATGATATCCCCACAGTACTATATTTGTCGAACCAATGACTTCTTCACGTAACATACCTGAAATAACGTAGTGATAGTAACGTAAATATCCACATGCTTTCGTATTTGGAGTCTTTACAAACAACATTTGGAGCAATTGTTAAAAATACCTAATGACTACTGCACGCAAACGATCCTGATAGAACATATCTTGGAGGTGAGTAGCTGGTGAGAAACATTACAAGAGGTCTCTCGTCGCGAAACCCGTTTGTGCAGAAACGCCTCGTCATTTAAATCAAGATGAAAATGTGATATTTCTCTGTACACCGAATGCTCCATGAGCATCGTGAGATTTCAGAAGTGAGTTGCAAAGATTGTACTTCAGTTTAGGAGTTGCGTTGAGTTTCTTTCTTTCACTAGGGCTGCGTAAAACAACTCAGTTATTTTCCCCGAAACAGTAAGCGGCATGAGTGCGCGAATAAGGAATTTTGAAACACAATAAAATACGAATTTAATACTACTAACGTCGACTCGAATATTGTTCGTATGGTTTCAGAATAGTAAAATAACCGTTTCTACACCAACCATGCATTTCTGAAGAGGTTTAATTAAAACAAATGGTCACCATTTTCAATAAAGCAACACGACGATTACTTCTAACCTACAAAAACTGTAGGTTAAAATTCAGAATTTCAGAATTAACAGTGACTAAAGCCTCCGAGATTTTCAATAGCTCTTGTTTCACTACAACAGTAACTTCAGTATTCAGGCCCATAGTTCGCCCTGATATTTTCAATAAACAAAACTCAAACATAAAAATTAAATTTTGTTTCTTGAACCAACACCATCATGAGACTCCCGATGATGATAGTGGATGAGACTCTTGCTCCGGTGGCACTTGACTTTTAACCAAGAACGCCTTCATGCCGTGCACTATATAGCCTCGATAGTCCCGGAAAAGCTTGAGCGGCATGCAATTCAGTACCTCATTACGTAAAACAAGAAAATGATTCCTCTGATTCCTCGCAGCTCCAATGATGCCTTCTTTTGGGGTCTTCCCACTGTATTTCAATATTCGAGAAGCATTCGCAGCCCCGCTGCGGTGGTCTAGTGGCTAAGGTACTCGGCTGCTGACCCGCAGGTCGCGGGTTCAAATCACGGTTGCGGCGGCTGCATTTCCGATGGAGGCGGAAATGTTGTAGGCCCGTGTGCTCAGATTTGGGTGGTCGAAATTTCCGGAGCCCTCCACTACGGCGTCTCTCATAATCATATGGTGGTTTTAGAACGTTAAACCCCTCATATCAATCAATCGAGAAGCATTCGCAAATTTTCGCAAATATTTCTCAAATAATATATTTCATTCTGGACACGAATGAAATAGATTGCTACGCGAATTCCTATTCAAAATTTTCGAGTATTCACAGCCCCTAGTAAACGGGCACATTTCACAGGAGAGGTCATGCGAACGGAGAGAAGTGTAACAGAAGAAGTGGAATTGCATTTCATTTGATCTTTGAAGTTAACAGGGTTGGCACGTCAGCTGTGGCATCGCGAAACTAGACACGTGTTTGATAACGCAGATTCCAGCATGTGAGCCCCATCCGAACAATAATTGTGGCTATGCCACAGCTGCATTTTTGTATTTTTGTATCTGTATTCTCTTTATTTTTATTTTTCCCTCACTCTCTACTTCTAGTCTTGCACATCGCCAAGCAGAATTTTTGTTCCTAAGTGGGGCTCGACCACTCTATGTGTCGTTATACCCACTTGTGGTTGTCTGCGTACACCAGTTTTCACTGTCAGCATAATCAGTGTCGCTGTTCAAAATTGAGCGATGGGCAACGTGAACGCGAATTGTTCTAAAAATAAAGTCGTCCGATCCTGGACGTAGTGCAGCACCGAGTGATTGGCAGAAATGTTCAGAAGGAACATTTCGGCAGTTCACTCACCCACACACTCAAGAAACACTCACTGCCCTCAGCGCTGTATTTGGCGTGTTTTCTTTTTTTTTGAGGGCATGAGTGGGGTGAAATTTTTTTAAAAGGAGTGCGAAGTTGGCCTAAGTGCCTACAGTATGACGATTGTCAGTTTCATTGTGTTTTCTTGTTTTAGACACGATTTCGAACGGTGCCCACATTTATGCACTTGAGTTTATCACTTCTGTCCCATGCTGGCCAACAACAAACAAGGGACATTCAATTTTGAATGAACTGGATATTCTGCATATCAACCGTGCTTTCATTTGATAAAAGCACGGTTTCCAATTTTCGCCAATAACACGAACACCTTTTGGCACGCTCACTCTCGGCAGCTAGGTCAGTAATATTGTTTCTTCCGAATCAATACGACCAATGAATTACGCACTTACAAGAAGGCTTACATTTTAGTTTTATGTGCAATGATACTGAATGCCTGTTTTCATAATAAATAGATACGTAATGATGTCTTACAACATAATTATAAATAATAAAATGCGCACACCGGTACACTGTCAGCTTGTCCTGAGCGCAACAGATTATCGAACGCCTTGCCATCGACCTAGACAAGTTTGACACATTCATAAAACTTTTGTCACAATTCAAGCCTCAAGAATTTAAGCTCAAGTGCAGCTTAGAGATACCTTGTCTTCTTTCTTGTTGTTGTTTTAGTCTCAGTGCTTACTTGAACAACACTAAACAGTAAAATAACTTTTCACGTACTATAAAATTAGTATCACAATACCGAAAGCACTATTGTAACAGCGAGAGCACTCTTGACAAGTGAGATAACGCGCAAAGCAAGTACAAATGGTGACTCGCTTTACAGCTCTCGCACTAGCTTACTCAGTTGCCATCAAAATTTGACAGCGTCTGTTACAGCATATAAGTAATCATTTCTCACTAAATATATGACATATTGTGCGTTAACTGTTCCGGAGTTAAAAATAGCAAGTGTAGGAAAAATTCATGCGCAACAAGACTGAAATTTATGATGTCACACTACTGTTTACACTCACAAATTCAGCAACGAACATTTGCAATCTATGAAAAAGCACTAAGGTCCTGTAATCACTCTTAAAAACACGCTATCATTTTCAGTCACAATAGCTGGAGGCTCTTGGTCTTCCACTTCTAAGAGCTCATTAGCAAGGACGTGTCTGCTTCAAGAGAGTATGCATATACAATTGTAGCACCTGTCAATTACTGTCAGGGGAACCAACGCATGAAAAGGAAACCCACGGAATATTAAGAATGACTTGCAGTACCTACAGCATACATTTTGGGATCACAACATGCAATTCCTCGCTGCTCGTTAGGTGAAAAGTGTACGATCATTCCACATTATCGGTGCTAATATACATAAGGGCTGAAAACTTTGAGGACAGCAAGGCTGCGTGAGGAAATATTCGGAACCACGCAGCGTGTTTTTCATGCTGCGTGGTTCGAAAACAGACCAGGAAAAAACATTAACAGACCCGGGCACAGCATGATTTACATAAGAAGAAACATGAGTAGCCGATGTTCTAGTTCATTTGAGCAAAACAAGAGAACCTGAGCAGGACACCTTAGGCTCAGAACTGAAAGACAGTGGTCTATAAAAACGATGAGTGCCAGGAATGGGCAACTAAGATAAGAAAGCGAAATTAACAAGTGCCCACAAGTAAACAGCTCACACAATATACAAAGAATCAGAGACATTTGAGAGAGGCCTTCGTCCTGAAAAGAAGGTATCTGATATGGGGACGTATGTAATATGCTGATGACAATATTATGATTGCGTGAAGTCTGCATAGTTATGTAAGGCAAAGAAGTGTTCCACTGTGGTGCGATTCGCTTACGATATTTTGATCCCAAGTTATAAACTCATCTAAACGGAGCACAAATAGACGTATTCACAATTGCACACACTCACCCATAGAGTAACGTTTGTAGTAAGAAGAAGGCATCGTGCTACGGGAGCCATGGCCCATGAGAACGACGTATCCGATCTGTACTCGATAAATCCACCCTCACGTACGTTATCAAAACACCCACTGGTCAAGGCTTCTTGCTTCAGAGGCAACACAACGTTGCGACGATGGTGTGAAGCTTGGATTCTCTCCGGGAGCTTCACAGAGCTGCTTCCGTGCCAGATATGTAAAACGGCAGCACTGGTGGGTTTCCTTTTCGCATCACTTTCGGACAGCTTTCCTATTTTTTTTTTCACCTGCTAAGCTACTATCTTCGCTTCTGTTTGAATAAATTTGCGAATTTTGTGCACAGTCTGTCAAAATATCCGTGCAAGTGGAAATTATTGTCAGCATGCGTCCGGACACGTCACAGAAGGGCCCAAAACTTTGCGTTGTAATCGCCACTTGTTGTTTGATGCCCTTTCGGCGCGTACTCAGTGGCTTGCGGAAAAGCGCAGCACATAACAAAGAACAAACTTTTCGCCGGGATCCGTCGTTCTTGAAGTAGGCAACCGCATACATTACCCACTTCATGCGGCTTCAAGAATGCCACGTCGAAGCTGTTCTACGGGAGCCATGAGAACGACGTATACGATCTGCTGGCTGGCTACATCAAAGGCTGTATATCCTCGAAGCAGATGTCACGAGCGGGAAAGAATATTCAACGGACACAAACGAAACTCGACCGTTGTATTTGAGCGCACATGCGACGTCAAACGAGACTTCTAGCGGCAGTTTTCCTCTGCTGTCGTAATCTGCTCGCGTTGACCCCCTTTTCTTCTTGAGTGACTGCCGTTATCTTGAGGGACACTGATAGCCCCTCCTTGGGTGGACGTAAGCGTGAAGTTGCATGGCGCGACGCCTGGATCACTGACGAGGGTGACGCTGTATGTGATGGCCTGCGCATATCGCCACTTTTATTCGCCGTCAAACAGCGTCCGCGAAGACTCGTTTTTAACTACGCGCATGCTAACAAGAAACCCTACGTGCAACATGGCAAAAGCCTATAAGCTAACATTTCATAGAAATCACAGGGGTCCAGCTTTGGATTCCGCAACTTTGGATTTTGTTTTTTTCAAATAGGATATGGCAACGATAGGATGACTGAAAATACCTACAAGAAACACAGTCGGCCAGTATTTACTTATTTATTCGACAATACATAGCACACACTAAAGGTGCTACACGGTGCCTTATGTGCATTGAAAGGGAAGCCTGCATGTTCTTTGAAGGGCAATGTTTGGAGCAATCAGATGGAGTAGGAACACAATAACCTCTTTCGATGATCCACTTGTATATATCACCTGCTCACTGTGTAACAATGTTACCTAAAGAACAAAGGAATGATGTTTGCGCAACAAAGGAGATATCTATTATCGATAGATAGATAGATAGATAGATAGATAGATAGATAGATAGATAGATAGATAGATAGATAGATAGATAGATAGATAGATAGATAGATAGATAGATAGATAGATAGATAGATAGATAGATAGATAGATAGATAGATAGATAGATAGATAGATAGATAGATAGATAGATAGATAGATAGATAGATAGATAGATAGATAGATAGATAGATAGATAGATAGACGGACGGACGGACGGACGGACGGACGGAGGATGGACGGACGGACGGATGGATGAATGGATGGATGGATGGATGGAGGACGGACGGACGGACGGACGGACGGACGGACGGACGGACGGACGGACGGACGGACGGATACGCTCCAATTCACCAAAGTTCGCTAAGAAATGCTTCGCATTTAAAACGAATTATTAGAAAAATTATATCTGATACGACATTCTAATATCTTGATTACCATTGCACGAAGAAGACTGTTTAGGTACATTCATTTTCTAATGTGAGTTTAGGATAAAATGCTTCATATAGGTGCTTTAACCGCAGTTTTATTTCATGCGATGATAACAATTTCCATTCTACTTCATTTTTTACATTGTTACAGCTGTCATTTTTGAGTAATGGCTTTCGACAAAACTTGAAGCGCTGTTCTGTATTTTTTAATGTTTGTCATTTAAGGACATATAACAAGGGATATCATACGAAACTAGCATATTCAGGCATACGGAGAATGTAGGCTAAGTACACTGTTGATTGTAAACATGCCGGCGCCTGTAACAGGCTTCGCTGTATGGAGTATAATTATTTGGCGACCTTCACCACCACTCAATCAACAGGAGAATTCCATGATTGGTCCTCCATGGTTTTCCATTCGTTCCCCAGCAACCCACGGCTGCCCAGAAAAACGTGCTCTCCCTTTCACACCGCAACACCCAAGTTTTCAGGGAAATTCTTCAGTTCTTTCATGGCACTGGACAGCTATTTGTAGAAGGTGGTCTCCACATCCTCGACCATGGACGTCACTTTTATTTTCCTACCCCATCTTTAATTCTCTCTCCTTCTTCCCCTGCAGACGCTGACACCTTCTTCCACTTGGGCTGCAGAGATAGCGTCTTTTGCTCTCCTCAAGCTTCTCCTCCGATCGTTCGCAGCATGTCAGCTTTCTGTTCGATCCAAACCTTATAGTGTTTGGAAATATCAATGCTGCCTTTTTTACATGAATAAGGGTTTCGGACACAAGTTTGGACAACGAAGATCCTTCATTTGTCGGGCAGTTGTTTATGATCTTGTGCATATCGGGCCATCGTCGTGAAGGGCGAGTCAGGACTGAGCCGAAGAAGACGTGAGGGCTCCCGTCTCGCAAACCTCCTGATAATGTCTGTACTCACGTCAGTCCATGGGTGCTCCTAGTGGTTTTAGTTGCAACTGTAGTCGTGCTCCCAGGTCACAGCGGTGATTATGCCTCGCACATCAACTTTACCCATAGCGGCTTCACAAACGTCCTCGAGGCTACGGCTGCGGTCGAAATTTGTGAACTCCGCTCCATCTCACCTCCGAAGGTCCTTCCTCCCGGTTTTTACGGCACCAAATTGTTTAGGAAAGGAACGAGCCGCCGTCCCCATGGCGAAGCACCACCCGTCCACCTTTTCTTTATCCCGAATGCTTTGGTTGGGTGGTTGTTCCTCCGAATCCTGGCGCAATCCACCACGGGGGATCGGCCATGAAACAGACGGTGCCTCATTTCTGAGATGAAGTTCTTTTACCAGCTAGATTATTTAGATAAGGATGTTTAAACAAAGAACCAATTAGTAAACGATAGATTAGAAATAAAATAAATAGAGGTAATACAAAAAACGAACAAGCTATTACGGTTTGAAATAAAGTGAATTTATGCCTCATCCTAACATTCTAATCGTTTTGTTGCGTTTACAAAATCGCCTATGGCCTCGCAAATGTTCCTGTTGCCAAACCACTTTTCAGTTGCTCCAAAGCAAAGGACCATCGGAAGAGAAAAATTTAGAACCAACCTACGGAGAGGTTCTTCTAACAGTCTCTTCCTTTGGTTTGTATATAAGCTGCATGTTAAGAGGAGATGGTGAAGGGATTCACTATCGTTGCAGTGGAAGCATAGGGGAGACTGTGCCATACCAGGCCTGTGCAGATAAAATTTCAGGGGGGGGGGGAGGACTCGGCATCTTAGGCCCGTATTCACAAACCCTCCTCCACTCGACCCTTCACTCGAAATGCTCCTTAAGTGGCGTTTTCCCATTCACAAACCGCCCTTCACTTGAAACGCTTCCTTCACTTGAAAAAATCTTGAGCGTTTCCTCGAGATTGTCAAGGAAGCGATCGAGCTACCTTGAATCGTCCCTCGAGTGAAATATTTGCGCCAGCATCGCGTCCATGGCAGAGCCCGTCGCACTTTGACGGCGTTTCTCTATCAAGTAGGCTGCCACCGCCGCGTTCTTTGGACAATGACGGTGCGCGTTTACTACGGAGCTGTCTTCGAACGGTTCGACAACGACTACTGTGGCGCCGGGACAGGCGGGCGTGGTGTCAAGCAGAGCGCTCACCAGTGCCGTGATGTGTTGCGTTCCGTGCATGAGCCAGTGGATTACCTGCCTTCGGGTGTGCGTATACTCTTCGTGCGACTGCTCCATGACTCACTGCGGATTCCAGTGCTTTGAAGTGTTTTGATGAAGCTCGCACACCGCATCAGTTCAAGCGTGGTGCGAAAGCTTGATAAGCAAGCGGCATAGCAAACTTTTGATGCGCTGGGTTCACCGTACTTTAGAGTGGCTTCCTCTCCGGTGAACCTTTGCTGCCCTAGCCGAAATTTACAACGAAGCACACCTCCGTTAGACGACCATCTGTACCAATGAGAAGGTAAGTTCTCCTGCGCTTTTTTTATTTTTTCCCTGCTTCGGCCAGATTACTATTAAAGGCAGTTTAAGAAAAGCACAACACAATACATTGGGCGCAATGAGTGTGCTGCTGTAGCTACTACGCGTGAAACATAGCTTCTTTATACAGTGTCTATGCAGCTCACAATACCAATGAACGACCAAGTACACATTTAGGGGATCAAGCAGATGATCACGCTCTGTGAAACCTGCATGTACGCAAAAGCGCGTCGATTGTCGTATGAAAACGCAAACATATGAAATATAAATACAGCAGATACATAATGAGATTGTTTTTTTTTAATTTAACCCCATTCCTACCCCCCGAAGAAGAATTGCTGGCTATGGCACTGATTCGTGCAATTAGGTAATGAAATTATATACCCATATGCCTGGTCAGCTGCTCAAGTGCCTTAGCCAAACTTGTGTCAAAATAGTCAAAGCTCAATACTTCAACCACGTCTGTTCTTGAACGCGAGACATACTAATGAATGTGTGCACAGCTAGAATTAAAGAAAAATGCGGCTTTTGTATCCAAGCTATTACGTTTTCTAATATTAATTCTTGCCTCCTTTGTGCAGGGGACCAGCTGCCGACAGAAGAACACAGAGAAAAGGCCTCCTAGAATCTGATGTATTATCAATGCATTGCAGAGTTAGCACGACTGTATACAAAAGCACAAAAACAGCAGTGAATGCGTGCAGCTACACTGCATTAGGCGCGCTATGGTGTCTACTTCCTTAATCTTATTTATGATGTCCTCCGAGCTCGCACTTTATCTTTACAGTGTGTAGGTTGCATATGTTTGATTGATGAACACTTTTCATTTGCATTCTTATGTTTGCCACGTTGCTCCTGATCAGCCACATGTAATAAAGGTCCATTTGCCATTCACAACTTATGTTTTATTCATTTATCAATACATAATTATCGTCGCGTTTGTCTTTTCATGATGAGAAAGGACTACAAAAACCACTTCTCCGATTCTACAGGAAAGCAGTTATAGGAAAATTAAACTTGTTTTATATAAAGCAGCACCACTCCTCTTCCACGGAACTGAGATGGCGTGGTTCTAACTGGTAGACTCGCTAATGATGCAGCAATTGCGGATTTTTTATTTACAGGGTTCTGACCATATGTACCCGCGATGACTGCAATACTCTTGAGCATTTTTCACCGCTTTGTTGCACTGGTCTTCAATAAATCAGCAGAATAATATACGCTGCTCTTGACGACACTTTCTCGAAGGTTGAGAGAACCCACAGGATAGTTTTTAAAACAGAACAGCGCCAAAAGTCAGACGCGGCTTCAATTTTATGATTTCCAAAAAATAAAACATCCCTTATAATTTATGTTGTGCCGGGGCTTTGGAATGCAGCACAGACACCACGATCCTTTTCAACAGGTATTTCCAGTAGTTATATTGTAAATAAAATCCAAAACATTAGTGCGAAGGTCATTCATGCACTAACGATTGTGCTTCTGAGCATGCAGATGAAGGAGACGGGAAAAAAATTTAAGACGTTGCCGCTATGTGAACTTGGAAACGGAAGCTACACAAATTTAAAGGTTACTTCTATGCAAATCTGTCAAATTAGACGCATCCACAAATGCAGGGCAAAAAGAAAAACAATGCAAAAACAATAACTTATTCCTTGGAAGTTTAAAATGTTAAAGTTGACACACACACACACCAGTCCCTGTTAACCGACTATATATGTTACTAAATGAAGAAAACAACTTTAAAATGTATTTTTCGCCAATAGTGAAAGAAAGGCACACGATGGCTTTTCTTAACTTGCGTAGCAGTCTAATTCGAACGCTCAGCCACGAGTATAACATGCCTAGTTTTTAACGCTACCCTGGTATAACCTTGAATATCAGTTGCGAGCAATGTCTTTCCAATTTCCTATTATACGCAGAGGAACAACTACGAAAGCGCCACGGTGAAATTCGCAGTAAATCAAAAAATAAACATTGCACAGGCCCCTGAAATTAGGAACTGTGCACGTACTCCCGTAGCGAGAACGAATTTACGTACGAGTAATCCTTATACATAATGTGGTGGTGAATGCTAAAAGCATGCCAACATACTGTGATATATAGTAAAAAAGACTCATTCCACCGCGTTATACATTCGGTGGCTATATTAGTGATCAGAAGGTTCTCAGTAAAGCGAAAGTAAACAAAGCAACAAACCACCTATTGCACTTCCTGTCATCACTCACGTAGTTTGTTAGTCACCCCGGCGAAAGTAGGCTCTCAAACGACACACACGCAAACACTACCGTAAATATAAACTGCAATTAATAGACGCATACAAGACAAAATAAACTAAGCCAGGTAGACACGTTCAGCAGCAGACGAAATGCCATCAGCTGTTCGTTCAGCTGCCTGGGGTCGACTGTTGCCAGACTTGAAGGAGGGTTTCGCTAACTCTATCAGCACAAGGCTCAGGGAAACAACACTACCACTCTAAATGCACGTATTTTGCTGTAATGTCAATTTAGAAAAAAGAATAACTAGAAAAGGCGTTCTATTAATGTACATAGATAGGCAATTCTTAACCACAATTGCAAATACTCTCGTTATCAGGCGCTTTTCTCGGCGCATGCAGTTCACTCAAGTGAAGGGAGCATTTCCAAGGCCTCCCTTGGCGAAGGAAGTGTGGAGGAGCGTTCATGAAACGCAGCGGCCCCTTGAGTGGAGGAGCACGCTCCACCTTGACTTCGTCAAGTCGAGGGGAGCCCTTGAGTGAAGGAGCGTTTGTGAATACGGGCCTTAGTCTCGCAATTGATATCTCCGCCATTCTAGAGGAGCACCATCGAGTTTTCCAGGGGTACTTGAAATGAGGAAAAAGAGATGTTGCCAAGCGAGATTTTTCAAACTGATGTGACATGACAAATTTTTCAAAGCGTGCCACGGCGATAAATGCTAGCGTCGGCAATATATAAACTGTGGGATAATCATGTGAGGCCACTGTGAGCCCATATGGATGTTCATTGAGGAAGAAACCTTTATGCCCTGGTATCCACACAGAGCGAATGAGTCGTAAATGTCTTGGGGCAAGGGCGTAAAATACTTTTAGCGCATTGGACATATTAGGCGCAGTCAATGAACTACACACACAGAAGCAGTCTGAAAGAATAATGCTTTGCTTTGCTTTGCTATCCTAGATACATGACACGTACCCACTTTGAGGGATTGGCCAAGAATGCAACGTAGAGACTGTCAAATGTTATTTTAGGTAAGCTATAAAATTTACAACTAAAAATAAAAATGATATAAACAATATACGTAAAATATTTTATTTACCTACAAGTAATATGCTTTTGAGCCTGTATTCCATACTGCCGTAGTAACCTGACGGAAATAATTTGAAGACTTAAGTTTTACCTTAACGAAATGACGAGAAATTTTAAATACCTCATTAAAATGACACTCGTTGAGTATTTATAGTGTAATTACACACGGCATCAAAGGCATCCTTGTGGCAGTATACCAAGCCTGAGGCACCAAAGCTTAAAATATTTTCTCTGATAAGGTCAAGCCTATTTTTGTAAAAGGAATAATTAGAAATCAATTTCTGATCCGAGAATATCTTGCACATGACAACAAGTAATGTGCGATACTTTCCAGTTCTCCGCAAAATTGGCAGTGGGGTGATATCATCAGACCAGCCCTGTACCAATAAAAGTTTAATGGGGGAACACGACATCGACATCTGGTGATCATGACTTCTGATTGTCGAGAATGGCTCCACTGCGATTTCCATGGATATTCTAGGTGACTTTCCACTGTCCGCATCCTAATGATAATAGTAGCGCTCTTCGTCGTTCAGCATCAACACAAAACAAATAAATTTGTGTCTTGCTTTGGCTTTTGTAAGTAACAACCTCAATATGAGTTTGTGTTATGTATACATCTCTATGCTGTGGTGTTTTGGTTGCTGAAAAAGGCTGTGCTGCAAAGTTGTGAACGAAAAACTAGACAAGCGCAGAGAAAGCGCATGTAACAACTCAAGTTTATTGAAACAAATAGCCTAAAAGGGGATGGGCGGAGTAACATAGAAGGGAGTGGGCACTGCAAGCAAATCACGTATGGTGCTATCGGGGTACTATCTATGGCGTATTGCACGTGCTTTTTTTACACAGTTTTTCGTCCAGAACTTTTTCGTCAACAACTTTGCAGCACAGCCTTTTCCTGCAGTATGTTTCAACTAGCCCCCACACAAGCTTTTCTGAATGTTTTGGTTGCCGTTCTTTAAAAAATCTTTTACTGGGAGCAGAATGTTGCACATACTGCATCACTGATGTTTGTTTAGAAGCTTAACCTTCTAATACAACTTTTTTTCAGTTTATAATTCTTGCCTCCCTCCATAAAACCAACTTGGGCCATCTCAAGCAAGATTTAGCACTGATACAGTTTTAATGCCACCATGTGCTCACCACTTCTATGTTGTATAACCTTATCTTCTGTTCTATCAGCATTCCAATTTGTGGGAGCTGAGAACCAGAGAAATATACCAATTTCATTGTTTAACCGTCAGCTGCACAGCTAAGCGGCAAAAAGCTGTCACTACACAACAAAAGCTAGTCGACAAAAATAACCTTCGTAAATTATGGTACACTGAATACCTCAGTAACATTCATAAATATAAAGGAACATATAAACTTATAAACATACAAAAAAGGACACGAAACCGTGTTTGTGCGCCAATGCTACTTCTATAACACTCTCAGAAAAAAATGACCTGTTCTCATTTGAGACAATATATGTTTTTAAAAAGGGCGCGAGGCAGTGGCGTGGCTAAAAGCCCCCCCCCCCCCCGAAATTTTTTGCACCAACCCCCATTTCTCCCCCGCCACTTGCCCACCTTTTTTAAAGAAGATAATCTTTCTTGAGGTACTTCAGCGCAAAAATTTTGGTCTGTCTTTCTGTACATTTGTCTATTTGTCTGCGGTACCCAAGCGACATCAAACGATACCTCAAACGGCCAACCCCAATGGCAGCGCTCACCAATATTGCTTCCGCTTTTCGGGCAGCTTCGGACACAGAGGGGCATTCGGATGCGTCATGAGGTTTCAGCGAGCATACTTGTGCGATTGTCAATTAAAAAGCAATTATTGTGCATTTGGGATGCACCATAACAACACGTCTATATTTTTAGATGTGTCTTTATACTATATAAGGCATACATAAGTAATTATAAGGACAGTAGCGTTTATCACGCTGCGCTGACGATGCAATGCTGTGCTCAGAAAGGCAAGTGTTTCCAACGCTTTGCTAAGACGACACGGTGGTGGCACCTGCCCGTCGCATTGCGTTCTACACCTTATCACCTCCGAGACAGACTTACACGCCTTCCTTCGTATTCGAAAATAACTGCCAGACAGCGCTCGTGTCTGATGTGCCTCGATGCGCTCGTTCACCTTCGCTGCACGGATCGAGACTCTCTAACGCAGCGCCTCCAGAATACAATGCACCGATTTTCTCACGCAGAACATCAAATAAATATTTTGTTCACTCTCTGCAGACGCAAGACTATCGTTTATCGACAACATTTGCAGTGAAGCATTGAGATGCAGGGCCATTTTTTTTTCGTCGATTCGCGCTGACGTGATTTAGAAACGAAGCGGTGCTACAATCACAATATCATTCCTGGGTGCTTTCACAGTTTATAATGTCTGCACACGAGAAGACCTCGCTGTCTCGGAATTTTTAGGGGCGAAGCTCCTTAGGGCGTGGGCTGTGCGTCCCCTGTAGCCTGTATGTAGCCACCTCTAGTTTAGTTCTTGCAGTGTTCACTAGATGGCGGTACCGTCCCCTGTATGTAATTTTGGAACCACGAGCGCCGAGCCAATTCAGACATAGGGTATATTAACATGCAGGGTGGTAGGAACAGGCTGAAGTGGGAAGAGATAGAAGAACAGCTAAGGGAAGAGAGGCCGATGGTATACGGTTTTGTAGAAACACATCTCAGGGACATGGAACAACCTCCGAATAATCCGGACTACGCGTGGGAATATTGTAATAGAACAGAAGGCAGCAGAAAGGGGGGTGGTATTGGGGCATTAATTCAAAAAAGTACAGACTGGCAAAGGGTCAAGCAGGAGTGCAAGGAACATTTATGGCTAAAAGGGAAAGTGGCAGGTCAAATGACACTCCTTGGTTTCGTGTACTTGTGGACGGGAGCAAAGGCCAGAGAGCAAAACCAGGCAATGGTAGAGTGTATATCAAAGGACATTCAGGAGTTAGGAAGAGAGTGCGAGATAATTATACTAGGAGACATGAATGCGCACATAGAAGATATAGATGGGTATACCGACCTGACATGCAAAATGATCATGGATATGTGTGAAAGGCTTGATTTGATCATTTGCAACAGTACCGAGAAGTGCGAAGGGCAAATAACATGGGAGGCAGGAAGGCTTCAGTCGACGATAGATTATGCACTGATGTCACATAGGATGTATGATAAGCTCAGGGGAATGCACATAGATGAAGGTGGCTCCAGAAGTCTTGGTAGCGATCACAAACGTATCAAGCTAAGTTTTGGAAGAGCAGTGAAAGTGGGAAGGAGACAAGATGAGCAACTACAGGAAAATTTTTATTCAGAAAGGCAAATTGAAATAGCCACTAAACAATTTGAGAAAGTAATCACGGAGGATAATAAGACAGTGTGGACATACACGAATCTAATTAGAATCTTTGAGTTAGAGCTTGATAAGACGCGTGAGAAGTCACCCCGGAAAAGAAGACACAAACCCAAAAGTTGGTGGGATGAGGAAGTTAAGAGAGCCATAGCAAAACGTCAGGAAGCCTCTAGGGAACACAGACTTGCTAAGCAGCGGGGTGAACCGACAGATGACGTTGAAAGAAAATGGGCAACCTTTCTAAGCTGTAGAAGGGATGCATCCCTTCTGATCAATGAAAAGATTAGAAGGAATGGAGCTCAGTGGCTGGCAGAAGTACATAAAAAAGATAGAAAGGCAGCTGCGAAATTTTGGAACCATCTAAACTCCCTAAGAAATGAGACGAAACTAGAGCAGAGTTTTATAACTACAGCCCAAGGTGCTAGGCTAGAAGGGGACGAAGCTATTGAATATATAAGAACAAGGGTGACAGAAAAATTTCAACAAAGTACTTTATGCACCACAATAGACAAGGACGAATCAAGTGGTGCAATGGCTCCATTTTCACAACAAGAGTGGGAAAGGGCTGAGAAAAGGGTCCCTAGTAGTACATCAACAGGCCCAGATGGCATTCCAATTAGGCTGATAAAGACATTAGGTCCGAAGTCTAAGCAGGCTTTGAGAGAGGCAGTGAGCACAATAATAATCGATGGTGAAGTTCCCGATGGATGGAAACTTAGCAGGATGAGCATGATCTATAAAGGAAAGGGGGACAAAGCTGACATAAACAACTACCGTCCTATAACAATGACATCAGTGGTCTACAGGCTGGCGATGCAGATTATAAAGGAAAGACTGCAGGCGTGGAAAGATGATGAGGGGGTGCTGGGGGAACTGCAGAATGGGTTTCGGAAACACAGGAGGTTGGAAGACAATCTGTTCTCACTGACGCAGTGCATCGAAATAGCAGAAAAGGAACACAGGCCTCTGTGGCTAGCATTTTTGGATATCAAGGGAGCGTATGATAGCGTGGTTCAAGAGGAATTGTGGGGAATACTGGACACACTAGGCGTGGAACATGTAGTCACTAATCTTTTAAAGGGTATCTATAAAGGTAACAAGGTAGTTATAAAGTGGGAAAAACAGGTATCCAAGCCTGCAGAGGTAAAACGGGGGCTTAGGCAGGGGTGCCCCCTGTCACCCTTATTATTCATCATGTACCTACAAGGATTAGAAACAAAATTAGAGGGAAGTGGGCTGGGCTTCAACCTCTCTTTAGTCAAACAAGGAAAACTTATTGATCAGGCACTACCAGCATTAATGTACGCAGATGATATAGTGCTAATGGCACACAACAAGGAAGATTTGCAGAGATTGATGGACATCTGCGGTAATGAGGGAGATAGGTTAGATTTTAGATTCAGTAAGGAAAAATCAGCAGTCATGATTTTCAATGACAACGAAGGTAGTGAGCTTAGAATACAGGAGGTCACGCTAGAGATTACACATAAATACAAATATCTGGGCGTATGGATAAGCAATGGGACCGAGTATCTGAGGGAACACGAAATACACGTGACGACTAAAGGTAACAGGAATGCAGCAGTCATGAAAAATAGGGCCCTGTGGAATTACAATAGGTATGATGTTGTGAGAGGAATATGGAAAGGGGTCATGGTTCCTGGGCTGACGTTCGGCAATGCGGTCTTGTGCATGAGATCAGAAGTTCAAGCAAGATTAGAAATTAAGCAACGGGGAATAGGTAGGCTTGCTTTAGGAGCTCACGGGAATACACCAAATCAGGGAGTACAAGGTGATATGGGATGGACATCATTTGAGGGCAGGGAAGCTAGCAGCAAGATAAAATTTGAGAAACGATTGAGAGAAATGGGGGAAGAGCGTTGGGCTAGGAAGGTTATCAGCTACTTATACTTAAAGAATGTCGATACGAAATGGAGGAAGCGAACCAGGAAGTTGACTGGTAAATACTTAGAAAACAGCAGGTGGCCAAACCAAAAAGAACTATCGGTTAAGAAGAAAGTGAAGGGAACTGAGACTGACATGTGGAGAATGGGCATGATTAAGAAGTCCGCACTAGAGACCTATCGAACCTTTAAGCAGGAAATTGCCAGGGAAAGGATCTATGATAATACTCGGGGTAGTTCTCTACTGTTTGAGGCCCGGACGGGAGTACTGCGAACGAAGACATATCGGGCCAAATACGAAGGGGTAGACACAGTATGCAGTGCGTGTGGAGAGGAAGAAGAAACTGCCGAACACTTGATAATGTTCTGTAAAGGGCTTCACCCTATAGTTCAGGATGATGGCGCTGCGTTTTTCAAAGCACTGGGGTTTAGGGACCGGGAGGGCAAAATAGACTTTAAGCGGGTAGACGTAACTAGAAGGAGGTTATCTGATTGGTGGCTAAAGTCGAGGCACGAGTGAAAATTAAGCTCTTCACTACAAAGTACGAATCCTCAAACTCACTTTTTAAGAAAAAAAAATAAATATAATTTTTGGTTCATTAGGCATTACGGCTTGGTGGCGCTAGCCACCGCCCGATCTAAAGGGTACAGCCATATCCATCCATCCATCCATCCATGTAGCCACCTCTAGTTTAGTTCTTGCAGTGTTCACTAGATGGCGGTACCGTCTCCTGTATGTAGCCACCTCTCGTTTAGTTCTTGTAGTGTTTACTAGATGGTGGTACTTGTAGCTGATGATGAAAAGATGCAAGATGTTATGAACTAGAAAGTGGTACTTGTAGTTGATGAAAGACGCGAGATCTTATAAAATAGGAATGATGTCACATATGGCGCGTGTCATTGGTTGAAGGCAATCGTTCGATTTAGTGCGGCGACGTACGCTAGGGGGAGCGATGTAATAAAATCGAGTGGGCAAAATGTACAGAGGATTCTTGGTTTACCAGGTTTACCTCCGGAGCTTCGCCCACTCATCATCATTCACTTCGTGGATATGGCGGAATTTTTTTAAGGCTTTGGCACAATGTGAGACTTTGGGCAGTAATCTCGGCGGCGAGCGTTGTATGCGGGCTTGACTACGGGATTAATGCTTCAGTGGTAGTCATACGGGTACCCGCCGAGACAGATCTCCTTATAGTCAATCGCTTTGATAATTTTCACTATAGCCTGTCTGCTAACATTTACTAGACTGTCTGCTAACAATTAAACACACACGCGCGCACGCACACGACAGTATACTTGACTTATCCACCAAAATTCGCTTGCATTCGGGTGTACAATATATTGATACATATCTATATTATATCATAGCGGCTGAAGGCACTCCGAAATGTAAATGACAAAGTTGCAACACAGGCAAACGTGCAAGGCAATCATATCCACAGAAAGGCCTTTTAACTCACTGATCATGCAACTTAAGATGATAAATAAAAAATGGTGGTCATAAACCTCTTTTATTCGTTGATATGTGATGTTTAACGTCCCAAAACAACCATATAATTGAGAAAGACACCGTAGTGAAGGGGTCCGAAAATTGTGACAACCCTAGAGGTCTTTCACTTTCACGTGCATTCAAACCTGAGCACAAAGGCCTACAGCATTTTCGCTTCATCGAAAATGCAGGCGCCGCAGCCGGGATTCGATCCCGTGACCTGGTGATCATAAACCTAAAGCAGCGCATTACGAAATTCAGTATGAGCAGCTGTGGTGAGCGCAAGTTTTATTGTTCAGCAGTGTGCAGAACAGTGCAGAACAAGAAACATATAGCTGAAAAATATACAAATGATATATATATATATATATATATATATATATATATATATATATATATATATATATATATATATATAATATATATATATATATATATATATATTGTAATGAAGAGGAAGTACTCCGGCGCAGAGGCAGCAGCATCGAGTGTGCAGCAGCGGCTCGAGCTCGGAAATTGCGGCTGGTGCATCGCCTTCCAAGCCTTCCAAGCATCAACCTTTCTGCTAATTAAATCTCCTTTATAATTGGTGGAGCCGTGCCGGGTACCGTCCCTTACACCTTCCCGCTACCATCCTGGAACTCCGTTCTCGATGGCTACCTTCTGCTATGCCGGACGCCGATCAGCAGACGCTTCCATCTCTTCCGCCCACCTGTCCAGGCAGTGTTCCTCGGCGGGAGCCTCCAATATTCAGTGGAACAGATGACAACGACGTTGAAGAGTGGCTCTCGACTTTCGAACGGGTGAGCGCTTTAAACAGATGGACGGACGCGGACAAGTTGACACGCGTTTCGTTCTACCTCGCGGGTGTAGCCAGCCTTTGGCTTAGAAACCACGAGGCAGACGTCCGAACGTGGCCGCAATTTAAAACGTCGATTGTAGCAGTCTTCGATCTACCTGCCGTCCGAAAACTTTGTGCCGAGCAACGTTTACGCACACGCGCACAAGAAACGGGTGAAACCTTCACAAGTTACATAGAGGACGTCGTCGATTTGTACAGACGCGTGAACGCCGAAATGACAGAAGCTGAAAAATGTAAGCACATCCTGAAAGGGATTGACGACGACGCTTTTCAAATGCTCTTGGCGAAAAGCCCGACCACTGTTAACGACGTAATTAGCCTGTGCCAAAGCTACAATGAATTGCGGAAGCAGCGAGCTCTGACAAGACGTCCTCCAGCGCACGATTTGGCATCGCTGTCTAGTGTGATCAGTGGTCGTGACCTCGCGTCACTGATAGCCGAAATAAAAGCATTCGTCCGCGAGGAAGTTGCACGACAGCTTTCCTTGGTGCCTTTCACACCAGAAGCTACCACAACTTTACCATCGTCTCTACGTGACGTCATTCAAGGAGAGGTCGCCGAGGCCTTACCAGCTGCTCGCGAGCCTAATCTTGTGGGTGCTCCTCTCACCTACGCCGCGGCTGCAGCCATGCCAACTCGCAAGGCGCCTGTGCCTCCGTTCCAGCCTCGCGTGAGCTATCCCCCAGCTCCAGTTCACTGGACCAGCACTAACACCGCCAACCCGTGGCGCAGCCTCGATAATCGCCCGATAAGTTACGCTTGTCGATACCCCGGACACGTCGCAAGGTGTTGCCGCCGCCGGACGCATATCACCAATGAAAACCGCCGTGAGCCTTTCTTCCCGCTTGACTCCAACGCGCGATACGGTTCCTCCACTCCAATGCCAGCCCGCTACCAGGACGACCACCGCCCTCGGCCGAGACGTCTTCGCTCGCCCTCTCCACGCCGCCGCTCGCCTTCTCCTATGCGTCGACGGCCCGCACCTAACGAGGAGGAAAACTAGACGACGCAGTTCCTGAGGCAAGAACTGCGCAAGTTTCGGTTTGCCCAAGTCCTCATTTGTCACCTACCAATGTTATTGATGTGTTCGTCGAAAATATCCCTACTGTCCACCGGTATCTACTGTCGCTCTTGTAGATACCGGTGCAGCTGTTTCGGTTATAGATGCTGGATTTTGTCGCTCAATTCGTAAGGTTACGACGCCTTTCTCCGGATTATCGCTTCGCACAGCCAGTGCTCAACCTGTTCAACCGACCGCAGTATGTACAGCCCGCGTGACAATTCAGGACGTTCTGTATACGATAGAGTTCATGGTTCTTTCATCATGCACCCACAATAATATTTTGGAATGGGACTTTTTGTCGCGTCATAACGCCGTAATCGACTGTGCTAGGGCTGAGGTCGAATTTTGCTCACTGGATGACCAAGCGTCCGTCGACACCCAGTTTGTTGCTAGACTTGTCGTTAGCGATGACACCTACATCCCTCCATGCTCTTTTGCGTTCGTGCCCGTTTCATGCAGCGCCATATCCGACGGCACGGTCTTCTTCACACAATCTCCAATATTCGTCGCCCGAAGAGCCCTCCCCCTGCCTTTTGCTGCTCTCGATCTTGTAGAAGGCTCAACCACAATGCCAATTTATAATCATGAGTCGTCGTCTTTATCTCTACTTTCTCACGAGTGCCTTGGCCACGTCGAGACAATCAGTTCTTCCAGAATTATATCCGTCCCCGATGAGGTGCCTTCTACCTCCGTCTGTGAACTGGCTGTCGTCTCAGCGCCTGACTCAACGTCAGCAAACATATTTCAACCATTCATCGCTGCAGATTTGACATCTTCGCAGCGTTCACAACTCCTCGCCATTCTTGAGAGCTACCGCCAATCTTTCAACATTGAACAAACATCTCTCGGCCGTGCCTTAGCAGTAGAACACCACATCGACAATGGGTCCCACTCACCGCTGCGACAACGACCATATCGCGTGTCCGCTACAGAACGCCGCGTCATTGCTGACCAAGTAGACGACATGCTTCGCAGAGGCGTCATTCGACCTTCACAGAGCCCATGGGCGTTTCCGGTGGTTCTCGTCAAAAAGAAAGACAGTTCTATTCGTTTCTGTGTCGATTTCCGGCGATTGAACAAGGTCACGCTGAAGGATGTCTATCCACTACCGCGCATTGACGATGCTTTGGACAGTTTGCAGGGTGCCGAGTTATTTTCCTCGTTAGACTTGCGGTCAGGCTACTGGCAGGTGCCTGTGGCGGAGGCCGATCGCCCCAAAACCGCTTTTGTCACGCCAGACGGCTTATATGAATTCACCGTCATGCCCTTCGGACTTTGCAATGCACCTGCAACGTTCGAACGAATGATGGACAACATCCTGCGTGGACTAAAATGGAAGTTATGCTTGTGTTACCTCGATGATATCGTGGTATTCGCCCCTAACTTTGACACACACTTACGTCGCCTTCAGCACGTCTTTACTTGCTTAACTAACGCCGGTTTGCAATTGAACCTCAAAAAATGTCGATTCGCCATGCGTCAACTGAACATTTTGGGCCACGTTGTTTCCAAGGAAGGCATCCTCACAGATCCCGAGAAATTGCGAGCTGTTACGGCGTTTCCTAAACCTGCCACCATCAAAGAACTTCGAAGTTTCATCGGCTTGTGTTCGTATTTCCGGCGATTCGTCCGAAACTTCGCGTCTATTATATCACCTCTCACGCAACTTCTCAGCAGCTGTAAAGGCCTCTTATCGTGGTCCCCTGCCTGCGACGAGGCTTTCACCACCTTGCGACGGCTTCTCACGATGCCACCCATTCTACGCCATTTCGATTCTGAAGCCCCAACTGAAATCCACACCGACGCCAGTGGTGTAGGCCTGGGTGCTGTGCTCGCACAGCGTAAACCAGAACATCAGGAATACGTCGTGGCATACGCTAGTCGCACACTTACCAAGGCTGAGAGCAACTACAGCGTCACAGAAAAGGAGTGCTTAGCCATTGTGTGGGCCCTTGGAAAGTTTCGCCCATATCTATATGGTGGTTCTTTTGACGTCGTGACCGACCACCACGCGCTGTGCTGGGACGTTGAAAGACCCATCTGGCCGCCTCGCTCGCTGGGCGTTGAAAATTCAAGATTACGACATACGCGTGGTTTATCGGTCAGGACGGAAGCATGCTGACGCCGACGCCCTTTCCCGTTCCCCCCTGTCCCAGAATGCCACAGCTGACTCCGCTTGCGATTCCACATTGTCATCGCTTGACTTTGACACCATTGCTATCGAACAACGCAATGACCCGTGGACTGCGTCTCTCCTCAATCATCTCTCCGACACTTCTGAACTCCCAAAGACGCGAACGCTTCGGCGCCAAGTTCCACACTTCTCGATACGTGACACGCTTCTCTATCGACGTAACTACGCACCAGAGGGACGCAAGTGGCTGCTCGTCGTTCCACGAACCCTGAGGTCACAGATTTGTTCTTCTTTTCACGCTGACCCACAATGTGGCCACGCAGGAGTCTTCAAGACCTACGAAAGGCTTCGACATCGCTACTACTGGCGTGACATGTATACCTTCGTCCGCAACTTCGTCCGCTCTTGTGCCGAATGTCAGCGCCGAAAATCTCACCACACGCCTCGGCTGGTGAACTGCAGCCTTTACCATGCCCTTCCCGACCCTTCGAACGGGTTGGAATAGATATTTATGGGCCACTTCCATTGACTCCGACTGGCAACAGGTGGATAATAGTTGCTATCGACCACCTAACGCACTATGCTGAGACCACTGCTCTTAAAACGGCTACAGCACAGGAGGTTGCCACTTTCCTACTGCGTCATTTTGTGTTGCGTCATGGAGGCCCTCAAGAACTCCTCAGTGACCGCGGCCGCGCCTTCTTGTCCGAGGTCATTGAAAAATTGCTCGCTGAGTGTGCTATTGTACATCGCACATGTACCGCTTACCACCCACAAACCAATGGAGCTACCGAGCGCTTTAATCGTACTCTCGGTGACATGCTATCTATGTATGTGACGCCTGACCACTCTAACTGGGACTTAGTTCTCCCATTCATTACATACGCCTATAATACGGCAACGCAAGCGACAACAGGCTTCTCCCCTTTTTACCTCCTCTACGGCCGTCAACCCTCCCACACCATTGACACCATTTTGCCCTAACGACCGGACGCGTCGGAGTGCCTACCACTCTTGGACGCCGCCAGACACGCAGAAGAATGCCGCCAGTTACCTCGTCGCTTTACATGCGATGACCAAAACAGGCAAAAAGCAATTCATGATGCCCAGACCTCAACTCCCGTTTTTCTTCCGGTTGCTCTTGTATGGCTGTCAGTGCCGCATCGCACACCTGGGCTCTCTTCCAAACTTCTGCCAAAGTACGATGGGCCATATCGTATTGTCGAACAAACTTCGCCAGTAAACTACCTCATTGATCTTCTTACGCCACCATCAGACTTGCGACGTCGCAACCGCGAGGTTGTACACGTCCAGAGGCTCAAGCAGTACCACGGTTCAACACCGCCTGCCCAGGACTAAGTCGCCAGGATGGCTCCTTTTTTCTCCGTGGGGCCATTGTAAAGAAGAGGAAGTACTCCGGTGCAGAGGCAGCAGCATCGAGTGTGCAGCAGCGGCTCGAGCTCGGAAATTGCGGCTGGTGCATCGCCTTCCAAGCCTTCCAAGCATCAATTTTTCTGCTTAATAAATCTCCTTTATAATATATATATATATATATATATATATCATAAAAAGGGGTTTATTCACGTGCGTTTCGACGGTGGCTCTACGATGAAAACACGATCGGGACAGAGCAACCTTCAGGCAGATGCCGGCGATGATCAGCACGAGGCGAGCGAGACGAGCCCAGCACCCGCCCAGTACCCACGCGGTGGCGATGCTGCTTGCCAACGATGTGTATTCCTTTTCACAATTTGCCCCCGCCGAAGAAAAGCCATCCTGGCGACCTAAGAGTCTGGAGGCAGAGGGCTATGGTATGGGTTAAGGCGGGCGACGGGGACGATGTCACGTCCACGCTGGCGCATGTTGTCAGATGGGGAAAGTGGCTCAATGAGAAAATTCACCCGCGAAATTTGCTCTAAACCGCAGTAAGGGCCCTCGTACTTTGGGAGGAGTTTTAAGAAAAGGCCGTGGTTTGGTAAGGAACAGCCAGCCATACAAGTGATCTTGGGGAATAGCTGTGGCTTCGTGAATAGTCGGCGTGGTTTTCTTTCTGGTGCTACTCTTCTTGTGACGTGAATGTACGTGCGAGTTCACGGCACTCTTCCGCTTTTCGGGCAGCTTCAGACACAGAGGGGCATTCGGATGCGTCATGAGGTTATGGAAGGAGAGTGTCGATGGTGGGGGAAGGTTCGCGTCCATAAAGCAGAAAGAAAGGTGAAAATACAGTAGTAGACTGTGCTGCAGTGTTGTATGCGAACGTGATGAATGGGAGAGTGTGATCCCAGTAAGTATGATCAGATGTCACATACATCGCGAGCATGTCACTGAGGGTGCGGTTAAATCTCTTAGTGAGCCGGTTTGTTGGCGGATGGTACGCCGTGGTATTGCGATGAACAACATGTCATTCAGAAAGCAGAGCCGCGACGAACCCTGATAGGAAGGCTTGACCTCGATCACTTAGTAGTTCTCGAGGTGCACCATGTCGTAGTAGGAAGCGATAGAGGACCGCGCAGTGGCACTTGGCAGGGTGGTGGTCTCAGCGTAGCGTGCTAAATGGTCCACAGTGACTATGATCCACCGATTTTCATCTGATGGTATTGGTAGAAGGCCATAGAGATCAATTCCAATCCGATTGGGAGGTTCGGCAGTACACGGAAGCGGCTGAAGCGCACCAAACAAGTGGAAAGGCGGAGAATTGCGGCGGTGACAGTCATGGCAGCTCATAGCAAATTTTCGAATAAAATTATACATTCCGCGCCAGTAGAAGCGATGGCGAATACGTTCGTAAGTTTTGAAAACTCCGGCATGGCCATATTGCGGATCTTCGTGAAAGGAGGCACTCATTTGTGATTGTAAGCTACGGGGGACAACCAAGAGCCACCTACAACCTTCAGGGGCGTAGTTGCGTCGGTGTAGCAGCCGATCACGAATTGCGAAGTGAGGAGCTTGACGCCGGAGAGATCGTGATACCGTAGTGGTCGATGAACCAGAGAGACAGTCAAAAAGGCAAGCGATCCACGGGTCCTTGTGTTATTCACTGGCAAAGAGTCAAGGTCGAGAGATTGATTGATATTGGAGGTTTACCGTCCCAAAACCACAAAATGATTATGAGAGACGCCATAGTGGAGGGCTCCGGAAATTTCGACCACCTGGGGTTCTTTAACGTGCACCCAAATCTGAGCACACGGGCCTACAACATTTCCGCCTCCATCGGAAATGCAGCCGCCGCAGCCGGGAATCGAACCCGCGACCTGCGGGTCAGCAGCCGTGTACCTTAGCCACTAGACCACCGCGGCGGGGCTCAAGGTCGAGAGATGCGACAGAGTTGGTACCAGTGGTTCCGCAGGCCGAGTAGGGAGGTAAAGGCAAACGGGACAGGGCGTCGGCGTTGGAGTGCTTGCGTCCACTGCGATAGATCACGCGAATGTCGCACTCCTGGATTTGCAGTGCCCACCGAGCTAGGCGGCCAGAAGGATCTCTCAATGTGGCGTGCAGTAATGGTCCGTTACTAGGTCGAATGGGCAACCGCACAAATAAGGACAGAACTAGCGCAACGCCCACACTAGCGCTAGGCACTCCTTTTTAGTGACGCTGTAATTGGCTTCAGCTGTAGTGAGCGTGCGACTCGCATAAGCGACGACATATTCAGAGTAGCCCGGCTTGCGTTGGGCGAGGACAGAGCCAAGACCAGCCCCTCTAGCGTATGTGTGAACTTCTGTTGCAGGTGTTGGGTCGAAATGCCGAAGAATGGGAGGAGAGGTTAGCAGACTACGGAGCGTGGCAAACGCGACGTCGCACTCAGGAGACAAGGATGAAAGGTCTGCGTCACCGCGTAGGAGGTTGGTACGTGGTGATATGATTGCCGTGAAATTTCGAACGAGGCGCCAGAAGTACGAGCATAATCCTACGAAACTGCCTAATTCTTCCAGCTTAGTAGGTTTTGGGAACTCAGTGACTGCACGAAGTTTTGCAGGGTCAGGTAGAATACCGTGCCTGGACACGATGTCCCCTAAGGTGGACTGCTCTCACGCGGCGAAGCGTTACTTTTTAAGGTTCAGTTGGAGCCCAGCGTTGGTTGAACACGTCAGAACTAGTTGGAGCCGAAGCAGATGTGTAGAAAAATCGGGAGAGAAAACGACAATGTCATCGAGGTAGTATAGACACACAGACCACTTCAGTCCACGCAGTGTGCTGTCCATGAGTCGTTGAAACGTGACAGGAGCATTACAAAGCCCAAAAGGCATTACGTTAAATTCATACAGGCCATCTGGTGTAATGAACGAAGTTTTCTGGCGGTCAGCTGCTGCCATAGGAACCTGCTAGTATCGAGATCGAGAGTCTAAGGAGGAGAAGAATTCGGCTCCTTGGAGGCTGTCAAGGGCGTTGTCGATGCGTGGTAACTAATAGACGTCTTTCCGCGTCACCTTGTTTAATTGTCGGTAGTCGGCGCAAAATCGAATCGACCCATCGTTCTTTCGAACTAGAACGACAGGAGATGCTCAAGGACTGTGCGATGGTTGAATAACGCGACGGCGTAGCATGTCTTCTACCTGGTCATTGATGACGTGACGTTCTGCAGCAGAGACACGGTACGGTTTTTGACGCAATGTCTTTGACCCAATTGCAGCTGAGAAACGCCGAATGAATTCGGGAAGTGCTTGGGGAGACTAAGAAGCTCAGCGCGTTCTTGAGCACTCAAGCTGTCGGCGATGGAACTCCGGAAGATGTCACTTGACGAGCATGCCGTTGTGGAAAGGGCATAAAGTTCGGCCGAGGCGCTACTGCACGATTCGTCTGGCATGTTAAGGAAGAAAGAAGAATCAAGGTACTCCACTCGACCGAGACATTCGCCAGCAAGTAGCGTAAGTGGTGCAGAAAGGGGGCTGTGGACGAAAATATTGCTGTGGCCAGCAGTGACGTCAAGTGTAGCGAAAGGCAAGAAAACGGCTCTGTGGCTCATTAAAATGTCGGAATGTGTGAAAATTACCGTAGCATCGTTATGGTCATTGCAGCAAACAGAGACGATAGCAAGAGAGGCTGGCGGAATATCAGTGTCCTCATGGCCAACGAGTTTTGGCGACTGTTCAAGAGTTTCGTGCAAAGGTTCGTCACACAGGTGCGAAAGTTGAACTTCAGTGCGTGCGCAGTCGAAGACGGCTTGATGATGTGACAGAAAGTCCCATTCGAGGATAACGTCATGCAAGCACATCGAAAGCACAATAAACTCGACAACGTACATAGAGCCTTGTATGAATATGCGGGCCGTAAAGGTGCCGAGAGATCAAACTGGTTGTGCGCCAGCCGTACGAAGCGATAGTCCAGAGAGTAGCGTGGTCACTTTGCGTAGGGAGTGGCAGAGCTGGGCGGCTATAACAGAAACGGCACCACCTGTGTCGACGACGGCAAAGGTAGAAACACCATCCAATGATATGGCAACGACGTTAGCAGGTGAAGTGCGAGGACTTGGGCATTTCGACGACGGTGCAGTTCTTGCCTGTAGAACTGCGGCGTTCAGTTTTCCCGGTTGGAGAAAGCGGGTCGCGGACGCATCGAGGACAGTGATCGCCTGCGAGGAGACGGGGAGCGCGGAGAGTAAGTCCGAGATTAGGGCTTGGGTGACTGAAACTCGGGAAGGTTTGTGTAGCCATATTGTGGTGAGGGAGAGGGAGCAGGTAGGTGCATGGGCTGCGGGTCATACGGGAACGGCCGAGTAGCGTCGTGGAGTGGTTGGAAGCGACGGCGACAATATCGTGCCACGTGTCCTGCAGTACCGCAGGCGTAGCAGATCGGTCGATTGTCAGGAGTGCGCCGGGGATTGCTGACTCACGGTGTGGCCCAAAAAGTCGAAAGAGGGGTAGAGTGGGGTGCAATTGAAGACATAGGTGGCAAATGCTGCTGGCGGGATCTGCTGTGTGCCACCTGGGCATATTTAAGAGGCGCGGCTACGGGCTGCGTAGCCGATGCATGGGGAACAGGCGTGGCCACAGACTGCTGCTGGGCAGCGACGAGAACAACCTGAGCTACCTCTTCGGCAATAACGTTGCGGAGCGGTGAGGGCAGATGAGAGGACGGCTGCTGCTGCGTGAAGGTAATCAACGACAGTTGCCGAGCTACTTCTTCGCGCACAAAGTCTTTAATCTCTTGCAGGGTTGGTGAGTGATCGGGAACAGAAGTAAGACTGGAGAGCGAGTCGGCATGTGAGGAAAATGGCTGAGTCAGGGCGCGCTGCTTCCGCAACTCGTCGAAACTTTGACATAAAGTGAAAAGTTCCGCAACGGTGGCAGGATTACGGGCCGGGAGCATCTGAAATGCGCCGTCATTTATCCCTTTGAGGATATACTGAATCTTCTCAGACTCAGGCATGGCGGTGTTCGCGTGGTTGCAAAGATCAACGCTGTCTTTTATCTAGCCGGTGAACAATTTCGATGGCTTCAGTGCGCGAGTCCGCAAGCGTTGTTCGACCCTGGACTTGCGGACAGTGGGTTGGCCAAAAACGTCAGCAAAGGACGTTTGAAGATAGACAACGTCGTAATGTAGTTTTTGTGGTTGTTAAACCACATTTCGGCAACGTCAGTGAGGTAAAAGATGACGTTAGTCGAATTGTCGGCGTCATCCCACTTGTTGTTTGCGCTCACCAGTTCGTAATGGGTGAACCAGTCTTCCACATCGGTCTCATCAGCTCTACTAAAGACCTTGGGCTCTCGCAAGCGAAGAACGCTGGGGGTGCTGGAGGATAGAGTGGAAGAGCCAGGTTGCGCGTTGTTGCTGGCCATGATGGGTGGTAGTGTTCGGTTGCGGAGCTCCAGGTTTAGGTGACGGCGAATGGCAGCACCCAGGTTCAAGCAATGGCGAATGTCAGGACTCTCCACCAATTTAAAAGGGGTTTATTGAAGTGCGTTGTGATGGCGGCTCTATGATGAAAACACGATCGGGACAGAGCAACGTTCAGGCAGATGCCGGCGACGATCAGCACGAGGTGAGCGAGACGAGCCCAGTACTCAGTACCTAAGTGGTGGCGATGCTGATTGTGCTGATTGCCAACAACAATGCGTTTTCTTCTGCACAATATATAAATATACCTATATATATATATATATATATATATATATATATATATATATATATATATATATATATATATATATATATATATATATATATATATATATATATATGTGAAAGTAGAAGTAGATGCGCTTCACATAACAACTGTTTATTGTGCCGACGTTTCGACAGGAACCACGTCTTTTTCAAGGCATAATACTATTTACACATGTTCTGTGTCTTTTTATATCCTGTCGAGACAGGAGGGGAGGGGTCAAAAGAGAGAGAGAGAGAGAGAAAGAAAAAAGAAAAAAAAGAAACAGCGAAACGGGAGGACAAACATTAAATAAAATATAGAAAATTTAGGAGAAGAAGCAAGACCGACACGGCGTAATTAGAAAGGGGCAGCATTTCAACAGAGTAAAGCAGAGGTAGATAAGCAATGTCATCATTGTCAACAATACCTCCCCCGCACCCACTCTTCCCCAAGTGGGCAGGGAGCCGCCGTTCTTGTATTTCACCTTTCCGTGTAGTCCGCTGGCGATATATATATATATATATATATATATATATATATATATATATATATATATATATAAGGAGAATAAGTGTATACCTAAGGGCTCGTTTTTCCGTGTTTTAACGCAATATTAATGAGATATAACAGACAGTAATGCCAAGGAATGTACAGGGGAAGTTATTAGAACCAATGGAATGTAAATAAGAAGAAAGAAAAGTGGATGAAAAATTACCAACTGTGAGCAGGAATCGAACCTACGCCCTTCGAATTACGCGTTCGATGCTCTAACCACTGAGCTATCACAGCGGCCCTCCCTCCATCCACTTTTTTGGGTTTATCTGTGAATTTAGAAGTAGGAGTGACAGTCAGCGCCATCTATAAGCCAAATGGCGAGTGTGAAAACACTCTTATGCGCATGTTTGGCGTCACGTAGCACGTGAACTTATTATGAGCGGGCAGCTGATTAATTGTCCCTCTTATACAACCTAAACACACCAAGTCTGCCAGTACGAGACCCTCGTTCAATGAAATAAGGAGAATAAGTGTATACCTAAGGGCTCGTTTTTCCGTGTTTTAACACAATATTAATGAGATATAACAGACAGTAATGCCAAGGAATGTACAGGGGAAGTTATTAGAACCAATGGAATGTAAATAAGAAGAAAGAAAAGTGGATGAAAAAATTACCAACTGTGAGCAGGAATCGAACCTACGCCCTTCGAATTACGCGTTCGATGCTCTAACCACTGAGCTATCACAGCGGCCCTCCCTCCATCCACTTTTTTGGGTTTATCTGTGAATTTAGAAGTAGGAGTGACAGTCAGCGCCATCTATAAGCCAAATGGCGAGTGTGAAAACACTCTTATGCGCATGTTTGGCGTCACGTAGCACGTGAACTTATTATGAGCGGGCAGCTGATTAATTGTCCCTCTTATACAACCTAAACACACCAAGTCTGCCAGTACGAGACCCTCGTTCAATGAAATAAGGAGAATAAGTGTATACCTAAGGGCTCGTTTTTTCCGTGTTTTAACACAATATTAATGAGATATAACAGACAGTAATGCCAAGGAATGTACAGGGGAAGTTATTAGAACCAATGGAATGTAAATAAGAAGAAAGAAAAGTGGATGAAAAAATTACCAACTGTGAGCAGGAATCGAACCTACGCCCTTCGAATTACGCGTTCGATGCTCTAACCACTGAGCTAGCGGC